>JADLZN010009988.1:0-27500 GCA_018155175.1 Sinocyclocheilus anophthalmus
TGCGGTTGCTAGGGTACTGGGGGTGGTTGTCTCTGGATGTGTCTCGGGTCTGTGAATGTTTGTTCAAATCACAATAACACTAACCATGAGCAATACTAACTGATGATTTTATAGCAAAAAATAACTATGGCAAAATGCATACTTTCAGTGCTCTGCAAATGATATTTTTTAGCATCATTGCCAAGTAAGTAGTCTAACTCGACTCTAACTCGCTTCTCAAAGGAGAGCGTCGTGACTGCCGTGGCACTTCCTGTGATGACTGACGATTTCAGCGAGATTCTGAACTCCTGCGGCGCCAGAGTGCAATCTAGGACAGAGCCTTGCAAACATTACACACTCCCGTCAGGGATTTTTTTTCCTTTTGTGCAGTTGCCTTTTCTTTCTTATGCAGTGCTCTGGCAGAGGATCCTCCCGCGCTCTGATCTGATCCATTCTCAACAGGGTTTCTGCTCCACCGGAGGCTGTGAAGCTGTCCTCACTCAAGGTTGATTACGTAATATCAAAGAGCTGACGCTAGGAACCAAGCGGCGTTTTTATTTTGACGCAGAGCGACCTAAATTCACCCCGCGCCGCAGAACGAGGTTGAGTGCCATTGCAAAGCAGGTTATGTAAGGTCAGACAGTCATCTATTAAGAGGTTTCAGGGGTGTAACTGCTTTAAAAGACAATTCCTGGGCCGGAGTCTGCCAAAATCCACCACAGTATTTATAGGACGATTTACAACATTTGAAAGCCTTTGGGGCTGGAGAAAAATGCAGCAAAAAAAAAACTGTAAAATCTTGTGCGGTCGCAGTCGAAGGGCCTCTTTCGAACAAGAAAAGCCAGTTATAATCTTTCTTTAAAGTGTTTTCCGGCTGTCAGTCACACATCTTTATTCTTTAGATGAGTAGCTCTTTCATCAGCTTAAAGTTAGGAATTACAAAATGACCTGATTACGGGAGAAATCACAGAATCGAGGATCGGAGAAATCTGACCGTCTCTTTCCCGGAATTGGAAAAGTTGTCATTGCAGCGAATCAGAGATCTGGGATTTGCATGCAGATTTAATTAAGATGAGCTAATTGCCTGCTAAAGAGATTGATTTTAAAGAATAGATGGATAATTGGTGCAAATTCATACTTAACCTTACACATTGGCTTGCAGCTTACAGCATTTGTGCTCCAGATGAACTGGTTAGAAAATGTTATTGTATTTTTAAGCAAAGCTTACAAATCACTCTTAACTCATCAGACGCTGCATAGGAACGCATTGGAAATCACCCACAACACAGTTTTGCACAGACAGACCCGCATTTTCTTCAGAAAGTTGTATTATAGTAACTGTGCAGATGGATGTTCGATACAATGAAACCTCTTCACATTCCAGTTCCTCGATGAGCTGAAGTTGTCTATGCTTCGTTTTGATGATCGTCCAGAAAGATGGAGCAATGTTTGTTTCTGTCAGGACCACTATCGTCAAAGATGATTGATAATTAGCATACAGTTTGGATTGGCGGTATGGTTCTGTTCTGGGCAAGAACTCCCCCCCCCCCAGGGTAAACAGAACAGAACCAACATAAATGTATTGCAGATATTGTTAAAGTTCAATAATTTTATGTACACATTTTAGAATTAGTCTGATTCAAAGGAAAATCAGAAGGCTGAATCCTGACTGACAGAGGAGGAGCTGGGGATGGAGGAGGGTCATTAGCTATTGAGTAATGCGACAACTGCTGATAATACTGAGGGACCTTATATAAGAATGCTTAGATAGGTGATGTATTCCCATAGGTGGATGGGGATCAGCTGAGAGTCAGCTGAATCGAGCTTGACTAACGTGACCTGCCAGAACTAACGCTACACTAGATATTGGGCTGCACGATTAATCAGAATAAACCAAAATTACAAAATGACTTGTTGATTATCGAATGGTTAAGGCTGCGATTTAATTACATAAATATATGTGTGTTTCAGAGTGAAGCGCAGCGCTGTGTTTATTTACACGTGAGCAGCTCTTGACCCGCTGTTCTTTTAGTGTCTCAGAGCGACTCGGTTCGCAGTAAACTCCATACTGCAGTGCTTTAACGTGCATTTGGGAACAAAACAAGCTCCGACCATCTTTCCTAATCTTGTAATGAGAGGCACTTTTCAATAAAAGAGAAGCTTTCGGGAATAAAAGTTTGATGTTTTAACGTTTAAAAACGAAGAAATCATGACAGCTGTAAATATCAGTATTGTAATTTTACAATTATAATGTAAAATAAAAGTATAATTTTTCCTCAAATACTTGATTTTTTATTTTAGCCATGATATATTAATAATAGTAATTTAACACTATAACAAAAATTTAACAGAATCAGGGCCTGAATTTTGCGGCGGGCATTCGGGTGTTAAACGAATTATATGACATTAAATTATATGACCATATAAGCGCTGTAGTGAGGGTAGGTTTAGGATCAGGACTGGGTTTAGGAGTAGGTTGGATTAGCTCAATACAGCGCCTGTGGTCACATAATTCGGTGCAACACTTACGAAAATTAGTTTACTACAAATAAAACCATGGTTACTATAGCTAAACCATGGTAACAACAAATTAACCATGGTTTTGCTACACTAACCATAGTTTAACCATGGTATTTGTAGTAAAACTGTGGTTATACAAATGGTAATCAATACGCCAAAAAAACATGGTTACTACACGCTTACGATAATAAAACCATGGTTAAGTTTCGTAAAACGTGCATTGTGCGCATTATTTAGGCATTATTTTTATTTAAATGCATAGGATGTAGATTTTTTTGAAACACTTTACAAAGTAACAATTTTAAAGTCTTATCTGTTAATGCATTAATTAGAGAGCAATTATTGTTATTATTTATTATTATTATATTAAGTTAAAAGTGAATCTAGGGTTCTTTAGCATTGCTGGCGACATGCCATGAACTCTACCTCCACAGCAAACAGAACCAAACAGTTACACCCCTAATAATTATTATTTCTATTATTATTGTATAGTGCTGTTGATACATAATCACAAACCTTTGGCCAAATTGTGCAGCCCTACAAACAAACACTGCAAACCTGGATTTATTTTTGTTTTTTGTAATCCTTATATTCGACATGTTCTCCTGCTTTAACGTATTAATTGTTTCTGCTTAAATGAATATGTGACGTTAACTGACTGCATGATTTGTGTAATCTTAGAACTGTACATGTCTGCCATATGGACAGTTCACCTCTGATAACAGATTACACTTAATTGTAACGTAGAAACATTTTCTGTAAAACTGCTTTGAAGCAATCTGCATCGTGAATTGAATTTTTTTTAAATTCCAGATTGTGCATCTCTACTCATCCTCTCACATTCTAATAGCATTTCTTGAACAGAGATCAATTCTGAGCAAAGATAACACAGCTCAGCCCAGCATGGTCAATGTGAAAACTCATGAAATAGCCCCGAAATGAACCTTGTTCAGTTTTATTGTCATGCGTAAGTAGGTCAAAGGTAACCCCGTTGTAAAATGTGAACGCAAAGGGAAATACTGCGCAGTAAATTGAGCTGTAAAAGTCTTGTTGTGGAAAATATCCCGACAGATCTTGGAAAAGCCCCAACTCTATAGAAGTATGCACAAGCAGCATATTTCCATGCCATTTTGGCTTCCACGCGTATAGATTTTGCATGCATGCTCTCACAGACTTTCCAGGACACATTTTGTTGTGAAAAATATTTATTGTTTTGTACTCTGTGTCATCCACTGAGATTTATGGGGCCTTGCTTTCCCAACGCTTTCACAAGAGCAGACCCAGTATGGCTGGATCCCAGGATCACAGCGGGACCTTTAAATGCATCTTTCTTTTTGACTGATTTCCCAGAGCTTCCCAGCATTTTACGACTTTGCTCCCTCTTTCTAGGGATGGAGCGCATGTTTTGCCAGCGCTGCGCCACAGATGCTCTTTGCTCCTCTGTGCTCCTCTGTGCGGGTAGTATTTCACTGCTTTGTGGAGCATCAGAGGAATGCATCTTTGCTAGTTGTTTGCATGTTTTATATTCAGAAACAAAAAATGTTACTATGACAGCTCTTGTGTATTTTGATTCATCTTTATGAAGTAACACTTATGCTGGGGTGATGTTCAAGACTTGACCAGCCAGATGAATGATGAATGCAACTTCTGGGAAATGCATGCGATTGTTGTTGGAGATGGGAGTGTATTTTATGGGAGTGTGGTTTAACCCAGAGCAACGTGTGTCCAGTAATTCATTTCTGAGGGGCCGTTCATAAACGATTTGGATTTGTACATGTGTGCCACATTCTGATTAGTTTTTTATTGAGAGCATTTTGTTTCGTTAGCTAAAATTAGTTTTGATGCACAACGCATTCCCAGCAAACTGGGAACTTTCTCAGAACATATTTTTGTTCGATGGGTTGAATCAATGCTGGTTTTAAAATGTTTGATCTTTGAGATGAATTAATGCATTTGCTGCATTTTAGGAGTTAATGCACTTGTTTAATGCACGCTGTTTTAATGCATGCATCCCTTAGGCCTGAAACAGGCACTGTATGCAGACACACACAAGCTCGGTCAATGCATTGCAGGCGCATGTTCATTCTTTTCATTATGAATGCAATAACAGAATAACATGCAAATCCAAGCATGAAAGAGTTTTATGTAGCATGTTCTGGGCCTTTAAAGTTGCACGTGTGACTGTGCAAAACAAACGCGGAGTGGAAAAACGAGCGGCTCATTCACACACCCAAAAATTATACACATTTTATTAGCGAGGTGTAATCAGCCGACAGAAAGCATTTCAACACGTTTAGGATTAATATCTAGACTGACGTACATCAGAGCTGTTAAATATTACCATGTGTGCCGTCTCGTGGCTTTGTTTGTGTTGCCTTACAAACAGTTGTATTCTGTTGGTGTGCATTCTTGATTTATTGACGCTGGTGTCATTAATTTGCGGTATATAGAAATCCAGGACCTCACCAGACGCTTAGGGCTTTTAACAAGATTTCATCCAATCAACTTTTTTTCCTCTTTTATTCTGAAAACAGTTTTCCAGAGTCAGCTCGGCTGTGAAGCGAGGACACGTTCTTGTTGATAAATCGCAGCTCAGGGTGGCGTGTTTCAAATTCGCTCATGTCAAAGCATCAACATTAGCCATTTTCACTATGTGTTTTTATGATGTTCTCCCTGTGTTTCCAAGACTGATTTACGATCGTCTCGAGGATAGCAGCGGGATTTAAGCTTCAGGCTGGTATTAGGGAGCTCGACTGCCACTTTTAAGCCTCTTAAATTTATGTTTTTTCTGCACGCGACTTAACCCTAGATTCTGTAGGTGAAGCTTTCAAGTACTAGAACTCGTCTTCGTTGAGGATTTAGCACTTCTGCGAAACTGCAGACCTAGAAAGAAAACGCTTGAATGTAAAAACGTCAAGTTTGATTCTCGTTCCTGCAGTAAATATGAGCTGAAATAATGAGAGTAATAAATATCCTGCAGGCCCGTAATTACTCAGTTCTTGTAAGATGTAAAAACAAGAAAAAACTTACGTCAACGCTTTGCTTTTGGTTCGTAGTTTGCGAATCTTTTTATTTCGTCGTGTTTTCATTTTGTTATTTGCTAACAGTTGTAAAAGGCCTAATCCATAATGGACTGTAAAAAAGAATTGTGATAAAACTTAACAAGTCAGCAACAACTATCGATTTTTTTTTTTTTTTTTTTTCTTAAAAAGTAGCACTTTTCTTTTTACGATCATTTTGAATCAGTGTTCTAGTAAAATAAGCCATAACCAATTTTTGTACTTGAAATAAACTTAAAAAAAAAAAAAAAAACTAGATTTCTCATTTTCATTAATTTAGTTTAACTTGATATACTAAAATAAACTAAAACTGAAATAAAAAAATTAAAAAGTTTTAAAAAAATTAAACATTTTAAAAAAACAAATAATAAAAATTCCAAAACAGTGTTACGGGGCGGAACAAACGTGAAACTTGCGGATCCATATGCAAGCTTTTATTAAAGAGACGTGGTAGAACAGGCAGGGTCGAACAATGGCAACCAGGTATATGGCGGGCAAGACACAAGAATAGTCTTAGGGCTAGCGTAGGTCAACGATCGGTGAACAGAATCAAAAGGGCGAGACTAGACGGTTAAATCCAGGAGAACAGGCAAAGATCGGAAACCAAGAAAACAGACAGAGCAAGACTAGGCTGGGACACTAATGAGGGCTGTGTAAGGTAGCTATCACTGCTGGCGATAAACGCATACAATACTCGGCAGAGAATGGTTGTTTGAGTGAGTGTATTAAAGTGAATGTGTGATTGATGACAGCTGTGTGCAATCAGTGAGTACCCCAAGGAGCGGCTTCCAAACACTATACAATCCAGGTGGGCGGTGGAGCAGAGGCAGAACAGGGGGAGGGACAGAGGGCCAGGCCCACATGGAAGTGGAGAGACAGGGGACTTAGGCAGAGCCGGCAGAGCATGTACCGGTGGCGCTTGCAGTACAGGTGGAGTGAGGACCCCACCAGCATAGCAGAAACTGACCGATGATCCCACGGCGAGCGAAGACCACCGAGCCCTACCGTAGACCACGCACGGCGTAGCAGACGACCACAGATCCCATACAGTAAGACCCACCACTGCGGAGCAGAAGACCACCATAGCCAGACAGCAGACCAACACGGCAGAGCAGAAGACCACCACGGCCAGACAGCAGACCACCACGCGCCGAAACAGTGACCCCACGCTTGTCAGAAGAATCACCATGGCGGAGCAGAATGAACAGGCACACCCCCCTTTGGTGAAACCATCACCGAATCAGTAGACCTTGCGGAGACTGTAACAAACGAGACCTGTGAGGTTTGATTCAGGCCTGATTGTTCATAAGGCATCCGCCTTGCTGGTCCTGACAGGACAAAGTTCACAAACGCTCCATAGCCTGGACAGGACGGGATGAGGGTCCCCCGACGGCCTCCATCCGGACATGGAACGAGCATTTAGGTTCGCACAACGCCCTTTAATAAGCCGTTGACAGGACATCAGGAGTTTCGCAGAGGCTTTATATAGCCGGACAGTACGAATCAGGGGTTCGCAAACAACGCCCTCTATGCCGTGACGGAATGAGCAGGGATTCGCAAACGGCTTTATCGTCCGTACAGGATTAGGCAGGGAGTTACGCAAACGGCTAGGACGAGCAGGGAGCTCGCAAGCGGCTTCTATAGCTGTGACAGGATGAGCAGGGGGGAGTTCACAAACGGCCTCTATGGCCGTGACATGACGAGCAGGGAGTTCGCAAACGGCCCCTATAGCTGTGACAGGAGGGAGCAGGTTGGTTCACAAACTCCTCCTATGGCCGTGACAAGACGAAGCAGGGAGTTCCGCAAACGGCCCTCTATAGCTGTGACAGGATTGAGCCAGGGAGTTTGCACGCGCTATGGCCGTGACGGACGGGCAGAGGGTTTCACTGACGCCCTCCATAGCTGTGGACAGGGCAGGGACTAGAGTTACCGACTGCTGTTCCGTGGCCCGTTCAGGGGCTTGTACATCCGTTTCACAATACAGCCCTCTGCGGTCGGTTGATACAGGACCATTGTTCATAGCCGTGACAGGAACAGGCTGAATTCACGCAAGGATCTTGAAGCTAGCACCGTCCTTTTCGGTAGGAGTCTGCAGCTGCCGCCGCCACCCTCTGAGAGACTGCAGCAAAAACACGCATTGCCTCTGGGAGCAACAGCAACAGCGGGCCACCGCTACCCTCTGGGGGGTGGGTTCTGGGTTTTCCTTCATCGTAAAGCCGTCCACCCCTCCCTCTGGAGATTTTTGGTAGCTGTGTCCCGCTACCCTTAGCAAATCGGCGTTGGAGTAATGCGGCCCAGATACCCATAAGCAACCCCCCATATTGTAAGTGCTACAGACAGGGAAGTAGTTCCATGAACAAGAAGGTTATAGGGGGTTTGGGGATAACCAAGCTTTCATGCAGACACCAGCGGTGCATTCCCTCACACTTTATACCATACTGGGATCCGAGGGGCTGACCCCGATAATCTGGGTGCCCATACAGGACGTGACCATGACTCTGGATGATCGCTGTGAATCGACGTGATTCCTTATGATCAGCTGTGTGTGACGTGACTCCTGGATGAATTAACGAGACAATGACGTGACTCCTGGACGAACATCTGAGACTTGACGAGGCCTCTTGGTGAACGGTGAGATGTGATTGTGCTCTGGCAAGATCAGATAGAATTGACTGGACTCATGAAGATCAGTTGTGACTTGACTTGACTCATGAAGATCAGCTGTGACTTGAATTGCCTCATGAAGAACAGCTGTGACTTGACTGGCCTCATGAAAATCAGCCCGAGACTTGACTTGACTCTGACCGCCAGCCCTGAGACTTGACTTTGACTCATGACGATCAACAACGTGTTGGGGGACTTTTACCCTTGACTTGACTCATGACGATCAGTGTTGTGACTTGACTTTACTCATGACGCTCATTTGTGACCTTGACCCTAGACTCATGGAATATCCACTGTGCTTTGAACCATACTCAGTATAATAATGTTGACTCGATTTGACTATTCGGCTATCATGTTGACTAGACCGCGCATGGAAGATCACTGTGACTTGACTTGATTCGTGAAGATCTGTTGTGACTTGACTTGACTCATGAAGATGAACTGTGACTTGACCTGACTCATGATGATCAAACGTGACTTGACTGAACTCAGGAAGATCAACTGTGACTAGACTGGCTCATGAAGATCAGCTGTGACATAACGGGGCGATGTTGTGTCCGCCATTTTGCTATCAGGCTCCTCTGTCGCCGCCATTTTGTGAGCGTGCTCTGGTTCAGCCGCGCCATTTTTCAGTCCCAACGACACTGTGTCCGCGTTCTTTCCTCCGCGACACCAACATAACACAGATCCGACAGTCAACAAAGCATAATCCATGAACTGAGCTAGTGATGAACGTGGACCCTCGCGTCTAAGCTTAGACCTAAGAGTGGCTCTGTAGAGTAGCTATCACTGCTGGTGATAAGCGCATACAATACTCGGCAGTTTGAAAGGAATCTGAGTGAGTGTTATATAGTGATTGTGTGATTGGTTACAGCTGTGTGCATCAGTGCTGTGTGCAATCAGTGCAATTGGCTGAGGGATTTTGTTACATTTTGACATGAACAGTTTTGGTTTTGCAGAGTCCTGTAATATGGAAGGGTGACCCTCTGTGGTGAATGAACCTGAAGTCCATGACCAGATTGTGACAACAAGTCCACACGTGTCTGACTAGTTTTGGTTTTTTTTATGTAGATTCCAGCCGTGTAATTGTTAGTAGTATCAATGCTATATTTTTTTTAGCAATATTTTGATCAGTTTTTTTTTTTGCCCTTTTTTTTTCCTGTTTTCAGTGATTTGTTTTGTTTTTCATAACTACTATAATAATATTTTATATATATAATAGTAGTTATTTATTTATTATATTTAGTAGTTAAGTAGAGAATTCATCTTTTTATCCATTTTAAATGTAGTTAAACTACATTAAAAATATATATATTTTTCAGTTAATGTTTATTTTATTTCAAGTAGCATTTTTTTTAATGATTTTAGTTTTAGTTTTAGTTAACTGTAATAACCCTGGTTTCAAGTAATTCACATTTCGTAGTATTTGTGACTCAAAAGGCCCGGAAACTGGAAAATGCATGCTCTCAATGAAAATGTAATGAAAATGAATGTCAATGAAAATGTATACTGTACCCTCAATGCATTTTTAAAATGCGCAAAAGCAGTAAAATAGTGAAATATTATTACAATTAAATCACTGTTTTTCTATGTGAATAACTTGTCCCCATTGTATTGATTCTGTGAATCAAAGCTTGAATTTTTCATCCATTACCTGTCTTCAGTGTCACATGATCCTTTCTAGCTTTTCCTGTTGCACAAATGTTTTGAGGTCTCGGGTTCGACTTCTAGGTAATGCACGTAATTATAAAACGCATAACTTATAAATGCATAGTGAGCGCTTTGGATAAAAGATTCATGCGATGCATAACTGTAAAGACGGCGCAACCGCAGCAAGCTTTTCTTTTCAGGAATTGCATGAACTGCTCTCCATCGCTTTGGGAATATTTAGGTCTTAAAGCAGCACTGGAATTTTTCAAGTGCAAGTCCCCCATGTATAATAAAACAGCAGTGCATTACAGGATATCACTGGCTGACTTTGTTATCAACACCATCAAGTGGATGTAATTAGGGTTGTAAAAGCCTCCAGGTCTCAGGCAGAAGTATGAGATCTGGAAATACAGGTTTTTATGATGTGGTGCTGTTTGAGGACATCTGGAACACATCCAGCACACTTTATTAATGTTTGCATTGCTGTATATATAGATATCAGCTTACATAAGTTGTGTAAGGGCTCTGTGACCTCTAGAAGATCTAATAAATCAAAAGGATTGATCGTGAATTTCGCTGTAACATACATGCAGGGACGAAATCTCGTGTGGTGTGAACTTTGCCCACCGAGTGTATTACTTCCACATGTGCAGAAAAATAATTTGTTAAAGGACAGGATTGTTTAACGTGACAAATAGTTTGACGTTTGTAGCTCTCGACCGCGTCTGGAGTGCATATCTTCACCTCATCATGCTTGTTTTTGCTTCGTTTCAGTTACTAAACAGGATCCGGTTTCAGGTTTTCTGAGAGCTTGCATGTGCATAAATATTCATTAATAAATAAGCAATAAATTCTCGTGCCATTCTTCATTTAAAACCGGTTTTAGGAAGCATAGAGCTGCTCAATCTTGACGTGGACTTCTTTGGCAAATGGGCCTATAATGCATCAGTCTTTTGGGAATTTTCTGGGTTTTTAGAATAGCGGTTTGTGTTTTATGAGCAAAAGAAGGTCTGTGGTCAACATTACTGGAAGACACTTTCATGTCTGCAGTATAAATTACGCGCAGTCAGACCTCAAACGTGTTTTAGGACGTTGCTGCATGTATCAAGTTGTCAAGCTCATTACAATTAAAAAAACAAATTTATTTTTTCAACAGTGTAGAGCTGTGGTGCTAATCACAAACCTTACTCATCGAAAAAGTACCATTCTGAAAAACCCATGGGACATTTCGGAGGAAACTAAAAAGCGAATTACTCATTTCTCATATCCTGCAGCACGATTCGTCGAAATAAAACCAAATTGTATACGGCATGTGGTTATCAAATCGCAAAGGTTGTTTGAGTCGCTTTAACGTGCCAAACATGTTTGCAAACTTGTAATGAGAAGCACTTTATAACGTACAGTAAAATTTCCATTGAAAAATTATTTTCCTACAATGAAATAATAGAGTAGTAGTTATATTTATTTTTTAATTAGCTATTTTTATATCTTCATTTAATAGTAGAAGTAATGATGATGATGATGATAATGATGAAGATTATTATTATTATTAATAATAAATTTTTTTATTATTATTATTAGTATTAGTGTAGTAGTAATAGAATAAACGGGAAAGTGGGCATCAGGATTCTCAACCTACTTTGATCATGGCCCCGTAGGTGAGAACCGTTTTGTGTGATCACAGGGACCTAGTTGCGCCGGCCTCTGGCAATTGGTGCTGTCGGTCACTGGGACAGGAGCCGCCTCTCCTTGCGCATAGAATCTCTGTTTCCAGTATGGAGTAGACTCGGTGGAGTATGGTGTCGCGTCTTCGCCAACGAGCTGGCCGTCCATGCTGAACTACTTATTTCCCTTTAGGGCAGGACAGTGGTTACCGCTGTAAAAACTTTCATAGGGCATCCGCAGCCCGCAGTCCCAGGCCGCGCGGATTGCTGCCTATGGACCTTCGCACTGGTTACACTCCTCCCAAGTCCCGATGAAGGGAGGCGCAGAGGTACAGTTTTCGCGTGACTGTCACAAAACACACCACCCGTTTTTGTGCCCGCTCATTTAGCCACTGCATGGACCTTTGTCTTTCATGGGCGGTGTCCCGTAGCACAAGCATCTAAGTAATGTCGTTGTCACGAAGGGATACCTTCCAGTACAAGGCTGCTGCGCTAAAAAAACATGCCATGGGCAGCAGCCCTCTGGTTCTCTGACATTCCTCAAGCCTTTGGCATAATCAACTGCCCTCGATTTGGCGGCAGTGCTACTAGCCTTGCTGCGGTCCGGCACTCGCAAGACAAGCACGTGTTGGTCCCGCACGTACAACACTTCTGCGGCGGTTGTCCAGACATCAACCGACAGTGGTCTCGATCACGTAACATGTCACAGCTCGCCCGTCATCTCCTCTGGAGTCAGACGCGGCTCAAGTCGCTGTGCGCCGTCCACATTCCGGGGAAGCTCAATCGTGCAGCCGACGCGCTCTCACGACAGCTTACATTCCCCGGAGAATGGCGACTCCATCCCCAGACAGTTCAGCTGATCTGGAGTCGATTCGGGGAAGCCCAGCTGGACCTGTTTGCTTCCCGCGAGTCCTCCCACTGCCAGCTGTACTACTCCCCTGCCGAGGCCCCCCTCGCACGACGCAACTGGCACCCAGCTTGGGGCCTGAGCTCGTCGCAAAAGTATGTGTCTCCCCCAGTGAGCCTTCTCGCACAGACATTGTGCAAGGTCAGGGAGGACAAGGAGCAGGTCTTACTGGTTGCGCCTTTCTGGCCCACCAAGACCTGGTTTCCGGAACTCTTGCGCCTCGCGACAGCCCCTCCCTGGCGCATCCCCCTGAGACAGGACCTGCTCTCTCAGAGGCTCGGCACCATTTGGCACCCACGTCCAGACCGTTGGAACCTCCACGTGTGACTCCTGGACGGGAAGCTGCAGACTTTAGCTGATCTGTCACCCCTGCGTGATAACCGATCACTCAGGCTAGAACTCCCTCGACTGGGCAAGCCTATGCTCTGAAGTGGAGTCTGTTTGTGAACTAGTATTCTTCACGCCGAGAAGACCCCCGAAGATGCACAATTAGAGTAGCACCTTCTTTCCTGCAGGAAAGGTTGGAGCGTAGGCTGTCACCCTCCACCTTGAAAGTGGGGGGGTGGTAATGTGGCTTGAGCCAATTGCAGCCATCACGATGAGTGGTAACCGGGCCGTCCCTGGGAAAGCACGATCTCAACGTCAGGTTCCTGAGGGGTGCCAGGAGGTTAAATGGCAGGACTTCAGAGGGGTCCCTTTGAGCCACTGGAATTAAGTCGAGCTAAGTTCCTGTTCTGCTAAATGCGAAATTCCCGTCTGCTATGCTGTCTGTTTAAAATCTACTTAAAGACACATCTCTTTGGCCCAGCATTCAAATAATGCATCTCATAATCTTGTACTGCAGTTTTATCTGATCAAATGCACATTATCATTATTTTGCTTGTGTTGAAAACATCCTTTTTTGCTTGGTTGGAACAGCAGCTAACAAATAGATATAAATTATATCTATTTGTTTCTCTGTTCGCCATGGGGCGGAATTGACATCCTCGATGGACCTCAATTAAGTGCCAACCCTAAACAACATACCGCTACCATTTTTGCTCATAAGTTTGATTGCTCATATAAATTGCTGTTTGAGTGTTCATCATCTGTTTTTGATACGTCTTTAAATTTGAGTACGTCCCTTAATGGGATTTTTTTCCTACATTTCTGCCCAGATGCATTACTGACAGTCACCACGAATAACCTACAACTAATATTGAGAAACTTAATGTTGCTGTAGAAGTTTGCTTTTGCAATGATTTGTATCGTGGGACAAGCTCTAATACAAATACTTGAAATTATTGAATTTAATTGAATTGCTAAAGACAGCGCTCCTGACAGTGCTCACGTTATCCATACAGAGGTCGGGGACCCTCCAAGCTTTTTCGGTGGAGGGAAGGTGGCCCTTGTGTTTCCGGCCCCCTACTCCCACGTTGTCCCGGAGACCCCGCCTGGATACGTGCCCAACGTTTCCCCACCCATTCCCTGTTCCGCGATCCAGGTGGATGAACCCCCGCAGCACTGCCCTCGGAGGGGCAGACCCAGCCCCTTGTATTGAAGGTTTCCCCGTAAGAGCCCGTGCGCATATAACCTTGGACCACACCCAGAGCTTTCACAGAAGCTCTGAGCCGCTCTTGTCTGCTACGAGGTCAGCAAAGGGAAAGTCTGTCTCCAAGCAGAGGTTGGCCCACTGTCATGTGGTGCCATCGCCTTGTCGTACCAATTCCCAGGCGAGCCGTCCCCCTGTGGTTAGGGCTCACTTCACCGGATTGTTTGCCTCTTCCGATGTGCTATGCACACTTTTAGAGCTTGCTGCTGGACAACACTTACAACCTTTGCCGAGGTTTTTAACAGTCTCAAGCATTGAGCCATTGTCTTCCCGTGTGTGGTAGAACCAGTAATGGGCGAGAAGAGCTGGCGTTTGTCCACTCTTGCTGCGCCGTCCCCCCCTCCACCCGGGGATCGAGCTCCTCTCCCTCCTCCAGTAAGTTCCCCGAACGGTGAACCCTTGGATTATCCTCCCCGCAACCCTCGTCAGTCATACTGGGTGGAACAGTGATGCCAGGACCCCGGTAATCGGTGTTTTTTCGCTTGCCCGGGTCCCTGGTCAGCCCCTGTACTGGGCTAGGTGTTCATATGATTTGATGATCCCTACGGCAATCCCATATGTGTATTCGTCCACGGTAAGGTTTCCCTCTCGGTAAGCCCATGTCTTCCCTTTGACAGGGTGTTCTGTCAGTCTCTGCTGGCAGTTGCTCCATCCCTACTCTCAGGTAGGACCTGCCCCAGAGACCATTCCATATGTAGTACTGCCCCAGCCCGTGGTCAGTCCATATGATATTCTCCACATGTTACCTCCCTACGGGTAGGATGTGGCCTCCGTAGCGCCCTTCTCCGGAAGGCTCACTTTCCCATTGTTACTGCCAAACTGTAAACAACAAATAGGAAAGACTTGAAGCAAATCTTTCATTGAAGGTTGAAATCCCTTCTGTTAAGAATTTCTGTGGGGAAAGGAACAGCGGCGATATACTCACCTGTGGTCCCCACAGGTACCAAGGTCAGCGAATCTGCGCTGGGGCGGTGGGAAGGTTACAACCTTTGCGTAGCATTTGTCTGTCACGCGGTTGCTTGCCAACATTGGCTACGCCATAGTGTTGTGACGGGGTTCAGGTGTTTGCGCTTTCCAGGGCCCCATAATGTCGTCACGACATAACGTCTCCGTTCCCTCCATCAGGGAAAAAGGGTTACGTACATAACCGAGACGTTTCTTGGCTTAAGGGGTTTGACAAGATGGGGATTTTTTATGCTCTGGCAACCACCCTTAACACTCATATAACATAATATGTGTTAAAGAAGGCTTAAACTCTGCTTTTTCTTTGCAAACAAAGAAAACATTTAAACATAGCTGAAGGCGTGATGCATTATGAATCTTCTGTCCTGTGGAAACCAGAATGGCATGAAAGTGAATAGTTTTCATGAAAAAAAAGAAGAAAGTAATTGCCTGCTGTTACTCTAAACGATGGAGTTAGTAACAATGCAAGACAAATTGCACGACAGTCAGATCTTAACTCGCTCAAAGTACTTTTACAATAATATCTCCCATGCGGCCCGTTTTTTACTGCAACCATATAAAACAACAGGGAAGCATTCGAGGAACTGAAAACCGAGCAATATTCAGTTGCGTTTCTTCGTTAATGAGCCGAAATAGCTGCTCTTTCTTTGAAAACGCTCGCATTTAATTGCTGGAGAAATGGTCTGTTGACAAAACAAAGCAAAGTGGGTGGAGAGAGGTGGAGACCGGGTCTGTTCAGGTCAGGCTCACTCGTCCATCGGCCCTGAAAACTGTACAGAGCAAACATGCGGTCAGTCGATGCTGAGAGGAGGCCGGAGACATCAAACCCGGTCCTAATTCAGCGTTTGATCATGTCGAGCGCTTTCTGAATGAAGAAAGAACAGCAGACGGTTGAATCTGAGCATCTGAAGCACTGGGAATGTAAAAACTGGAGCAAAGCGTGTATCGTTTTTAACCGGCTGAAGAGAGAACATTCCTGGAGGTCAATGAAACAAAGAGCGCACAGATTTGCTTTGTGTTTACCCCTCTTGACCTGGTTTTTGTTCAGAGCTCACGTGCTTTTCATCATGCAGAAATGCACTCGGGCTGTTTTCATACTTCCCATTGGTTTCGCTCATTTTTTACATTGCACTGTTCATCCTGAAAGGATGTTTGCATCATCGGTGACATCGTTGGAGGAAAGATGCCAGATTTACAGTGAGGCTGAAGTTTGAAGCTCTTTGGTTTCGACACCGAAACATTGCATGCACAGAATGCGAGGCGCTCTCCAAATGCGACACTTAAACTGTTATAAGTGTGACTGAAAGCATGCAAACTTTATGCCAACGGTCACAGTTCACTTCCGCCAGTGTGCTGTGCCAAAAATTAACATTTGCTGAACATGTGCTCACCCTCAGGTCATCTGAGAATGCAGATGATTTGGGGTTTTCTTTTTCCTTCATCAGAATTTGGATAATGTAAGCTTGCATCACTGTCTCACTGCAAGTGAATGGGTGCCGTCAGAATGAGAGTCCAAACAGCTGATAAAACATCACAATAATCCACAGCACTCCAGTCCATCAGTTAACATCTGGAGAAGACAAAAGCTGAAACACATCCAGCATTAAGACAATTTTATCTTCAAATCATTGTTTCCAGCTAAAATACAAGTCTATAATCCATAATAACACAACTGGCCAACGCAGAAGAGCCTTATAAACACTTTTTGTTTTTACATGAGATTTAGCGATGGGTGAATCTGAAATTGATGCACTCCCTGTGTTTTTCCATCAAGCTTGATGGTTTAATGTTTTAAAAGGAACAATTAAAGAATTATTTTTTTTTGTTAATTTTGGCAGTTTTGGCAAAAAAAAAAAAAAAGTTTTATTATTATTAATTATATTAGTATATTTCCTATTTTTGTTTTTTTTATTAGTAATTTTATTTTTATTAGTATGGGAGTCAAAAAAATAATGATAATTATTATTTTATTATTAATCATATAGTTTATTTATTGATATATTGATAATACATTTATTTATTTATTTTTTATTTCATTTTATTATTATTTTTATTTATTTATTTATTTAAATTTTTTTAAGTCACAAAGTCCATTTTTTGGAAGCAAAAATATGTTTCAACTTTTTCATTATATTTATAGGGCTTGGGCCCATAAATTTCATCTTAGCAAATATATCGCATATCGTGCTACATTATTTATTAGGGAATGTTTTGTGTAAATTGCCAATGTGGTTAAATTGAAGCTATAACGCCATAAGTTACTTTGACTCATGTCCTCGTGACGTATCACAGCTGATGACCTAATTTGTTTTCATTTGTTGGTTTGTTTGTTTTTTCAACAGTAAAAAAAAAATCACATTTAACAAAAAATACCTATAATATATATTTTATGTCAAAAATGAATTATTATATAATAATATATAAAGATATAAATAATAACTAAATAATATATTAACATTTTTTGCTATGTTGTCCAACCCTAATTATATATCACCATTTTTTATTTTAGAGGCTCTTTTAAGTGTAAATGTGTTTCGATTTTTCTCTTGTCTGCAGAATAAATATGGTGGGATTGTGGTTAGTCGCAAACGTCCCGTAGCGCATGTGCCAATCGAGAGTCTGCCGTTGAACGCCAATACTAACAGATCACTGCTTTCAGGTATTATAAATCTCATTAGTGTTCACCTGCATAAACAGCCGTCCACTCGCTCACTGCATCTGCATCACTGCTGATCTCTGACGGCCAGCGAGGGCTTGAAAGCACCATGCAGTGTAATTAGCAATGCTTAATGACAGGACTCATTTGGGACACCATATTTAACTTCCAAAACTTCAAAGTTGTCCTCGTTTAGCTCTTCAGACTCCAGTGTGTCATATTTACGCTTAACCGAGTAAAAATGGGGTTTGGAATTATTAGATAGACATCAGATGGGGCTTTATTTATTTATGCGGGAAGCGCAGCACATCTGAGCGGCCTCGATTTTCGTCACTTGCACAGAAATGTTTTAAAGTAGTTTATGCTTGTGCTTGCGCAAAAACTTCACCTAATGGTGCTTTGAGTAATATCTGACGTGTCCAGATGGCCATGAAATACAGATTATATCAGCGTCTCTGAAGGGATTTCCATGTTCAGACAGCATGCATCTGCGAACGCTTGTCTTTGCTTACATACAGTGTCTGAGATCGATCACGCTAAGAAACTAAATGAACGTGTGAGAGGAGCGCGTTCATCTAATCCTGATAATCGTGACGCAGGAGTGAGAATAAATCTCAGTGTCGTTTGCCTTCATTATCGTGGGTTTCACCATCGTTTCTGTGTTGCATCATTGCATTGAGCCATGTAATATGATTTAATATATTAAGCATGGACAGCCTGACAAATTGAACCTTTTGATCAGTTTTAAAAAAGTGTTTCTTAAGTATCATATCTGACACATTTATGGCTCATATAGTCTGATATAGTGAGCATAACTGAGCAAAAATATGAATTTGGTGCAGATGCTGATATTTCCATGATGAAAATCTGCTGCTTGTGATGTAAATCAATGAGATCTTTATAACAGTGCAGCAGATGCTTATATAAAATGCTATAAATATCAGTCATCTCTCTATATCTCCAGTAATAAGATGAGAGTGAAATGCTCCAAACATATAATGCAGTGATTGAGAGCTGAAGAAATAACTGCTCCTCAGAAGATGTGAGATGTGCTGGAGGCTTGTGAAGATCATTCCTCCACTGAGGAAAAGTGTAAGTAAAGCTTCTGGAAACAAACGCTCCTCAAAAGATCCTGAGGATCAGATTTGAGACTCTAAAACATGATTGATGGAGAATCAAGTAAAGCTGAGCTGCTTCAGTGCAGTAAGAGTTCATCTGGAGATATTACTGCAGTTATTCTGACGTTTACTTGATCAAAATCAGTCAAGATTTGACACGAGAAGCATTTGTACAGTTACACTAAAAGAGCTTCGACTGGATAAAACACTCTAAACTCTCAATCAGAGACAGAAGCTAAAGATTTGAAGCATATTATTTTGTAAAGCAAGTTTGAGCGGATGATCATTTTTGTCATGCGCTTCTAAAAAAACCCTGATAATTATCAATATTCTTGTTTTCTTTCGTAATTGACAGTTTTTCTTTTCTTTTTTATTTTTTTTTTTTTTCCGTTTCCTTGAACCACTGTGGCATTTTGATAATCAAGTAATAAATCATTGTCAGGCCCGGTGACGAACAAAACTTCTCTGCTTCTGCTTCCACCGTGCCCTGCGTTTTTTGATCAAAAATACAGTCAAAATAGGAATATTTGCCAATTCAAACAGCAGTTTTTCTATTTGAATATATGTTCAGATGTAATTTATTTCTGTGATGCGCAGCTGTATTTTCAGCATCATTCCTCCAGTCTTCAGTGTCACATGATCTTCAGAAATCAGTCTAATATGCTGCTCAAGAAACATTTCTGATTATTATCAGTTGAAAACATTAATATTTTTGTGGAAACTGTGATGCATGTTATTTTTCAGGATTCACAGATGAACAGAAAGTTCAAAAGAATAGCATTTATTTGAAATGGAAATCTTCTGTAACATTTATAACTGTACCCGTACTGTCACTTTGTTGACAAGTAAAAGGCGTCCCATGAATAAAAAACATTACTTTTTCTTTCTTTCCGACCCCAGACTTTTGAACAGTACTGAACATATTTCATTGCATCTGTTAAAATGAATGAGATTAATATCAGAATTGTGATCAGTGTGCATTTTTCTCAAAGGCCTGCAGGTTTAGTCTTTAGTTTTCTGGTCTGCTCAGGTTCAGTTTCTCCCGAAACGAATGTAAATGCAAGTCCTCTGCTAACTTTGAAGAGCGGCGCTATTATTAGCCCGCGAAGGCAAACGAGGACAGTCAGTGTGTTTCTGTTCACATGATGAAAGCAGAGTCTCTCCTCAGACTGATGATTTGAGTCACGACTCGTATGTTTGGAAGGAGGTCAGGCTCTCTCTCCACCAAACCACTGATCTTCATTTATTGGTGCTCCGCATTACTTTGTTACAAAGGCTGCGAATGACGCATTTATCGGCCGAAGCGAACAGAAGGGCTTTTGTGAGAGCGCCGTGTTTGATTGTTTGATTGTAGATGATGTTTTTGAGAGGCTTATACTGATAACACTCAGATTCAGGATCATAACCATCACAGTCACTGTGTTTCAAACAATATTTAGTAAAATGGTCTGTAAAATTTTTTTTTTTTTACCCTGCAGCACAAAAGCAGTGTTAAGTCGCTGGGGGATATTTGTAGCAATAGCCAACAATACATTGCATGGGTCACATTTACATTTTCTCTTTTTATGCCAAATCATTAGGAGATTAAAGTAAAGATCATGTTCCATGAAGATAAGTTTTGTAAATGTCCCCCCTAAACCGTAAATATATTCAAAACTTAATGTTTGATTAGTGATATGCATTGCTAAGAACTTCTTTTGGACAACTTTAAAGATGATTTTCTCAATATTTAGATTTTTTTGCACCCTCAGATTCCAGATTTTCAAATAGTTGTATCTCAGCCAAATATTGTCCGATCCTAACAAACCATACATCAATGAAAGCTTATTTATTCAGCTTTCAGATGATGCATAAATCTCAATTTCACAAAATTTACCTTTATGACTGGTTTTGTGCTCCAGAGTCACATTTGGTTACATGAATTGAAGTTCAATGTACGTCACATTACAGATCGTTTTAAAGCAGATTCACACGAATAAACAGGAAAATAACAGCGTTTATGTAAAAATCATCAATTATGAAAAAATCTATTTGAGATGTAAACTAATTTAGTTCATTTTTATTGAAAAATAAACCAAATATCATGCCATATTGTGTCCATTTTTTAACTATTTTACTGTTGAATGACATTTTTTATAAAATAATAGTTCAGATGGCAATTACATTAATTATGGATTTTAGAGGAAAAATACATTGCTGTGAAAAAAAACAATATCTCAAATAGTTTATAACCGTTTCCTCCAAAATGCAAACATAATCAATAAAATTTTCCTTTCATTTTTTTTTTTTTTTTTTTTTTATTTTTTTATTTTTTATTATTTTTTTAACATGTCAGTATAGTTTTATTCATTTCTGCTTTATTGGTTTGAGTTATTTTAGTACTTCAAATGCCAGAATTAGGCCTTGGCAACAAGCTGAAAATTAATTAATTGATGTATTAATTTATTTAAGTTTTACTAGTTAACATTTACTAACATAACATTTAAATTTTACTGTTAAATTACATTTTCTATAAAATAATAGTTCAGATATCAATTACATTAATTATGGATTTTAGAGGAAAAATACAATGCCATAATAAACACAATCTCAAATAGCTGATTAATTTTCCTCCAAAAATGCAAAACATAATCAAATAAAATGTTCTCTGTTCATTTTATTTTTAGTTATTGTTTGTTTTTGTCATTTTTATTAGTTTTTATATTTCTATTTAGTTTTAATTTATTATTAGTTTTAGCAAGTCCTATAAAAATATTTTGTTATTTATTCATTTCAGTGGTTTTAGTTATTTTAGTACTTCAAATGCAAGTAAATAAAAACGAGAAATGAGGCCTTGGCAACAAGCTGAAAATTAATTAATTAATGTATTTATTTATTTTAATTTTACTAGTTAACATTTATTAACATTATAGATTTTAGAAGAAAAATACATTGCTGTAATAAACACAATCTCAAACAGTTGATTAATTTTCCTCCAAAAATGCAAAGCATGATCAAATTTATAGATTTCCAGCTTAATATCCATCCGAATGAAATGCAGTGAGCGTCATAATATTTATTTCTACAGCGCTTAATAAAAATACAGTTTGTTTTAAAACAGATTCTCAGTAATAAACAACAAAAACATAGTTTTTGTGTACACATTCATCAATGTAAGCAATCAATTTGACCCTGTTTTAAAAGCAGCTCTACAGCCAGATTAACTAATTTGTTTTCATTTTTTTAATTGAAAACTAACCCAAATATGAGACCAATTGTGTCTGTTTTTGGATATTAACTTCTACTTGTGACCCATTTTCTATGAAATAATAGTTCAGGTTGTAGCAATTATATTCATCTCTGGATTTTAGAGGAAAAATGCAATGCAATCATAAACACGATCCTAAGTGCTTTATTAATTCTCTCGCAGAAATGCAGAGCAATCCAAAACAATTCAAAGATCTGTTTGGTTTTCTATCTTCATATCCGGAGTGAAGTGTGTTTTCTCGGCCCATCGCTGGCATTGTTTGCCGTGAATCTTTGACATCTGATCCTTCGCCCTCGAGGCTTCAGAGAGCTGAATAACAGAGCTGTGTGTTTCTGAGCTTCTTTCAGAACGACTTCCCTTGAAGGGGAAAAGAAATACTGTGTTATAACTGAACTCAGGGTTTAGTTCCTGTAAATAGTCAGCCAACGGTTTCAGTTTGAGCTTTTAGAGATGTGATTCTCATGAGGACTGGAGGATTGAGGGAATATTTGGGATATATTCAGTCATATTTGATATACTGAGACATTGTGGAAGGTGTGTTTCTCCCAATATTTAGTCTAATGCTTTATTAATATGTGTTTTCAGTGACTGATTCTTAAACTCATACACTTTTGTCCTATGATACAAAAGTCCTATAATTACAAGATAATTATAAGTCCTATAAATATATTGATATTTGGTATGTATTTATTATAGTTAACTGTAACATCCCTGATGCCATGATACATATTTGTTCAGTTTATCAGTTGTTTTTTTTTACAAATATACTTTCAATAATTCATCATTATACAACATATGAAATGTATTTAAAAAATATTACAGTATGCATACAATATATGTATGACAGTGAGTTTTTTTCACATTATAGTGTCAGTAATGTGCAATTATAGTTTTCATTAATATTTTCAATTTAATTTAATTTACATTTTCTGTTTTCACTTTAATTTTAGTTGTTGTTTGTTTTTGTCATTTTTATTAGGTGTTATTTTTTTATTCTTATCACCAGTACTAGTTTGGATTATTATGTTTACATATATTATATAATTTTATTCATTTCTACTTTATTGGTTTTAGTTATGTTTTAGTACTTAAAATGCAAGTAAATGGAAATGATCCTTGGCACAGCTGAAAAATTAATTAATTTATGATTGTTATTTATTTTAACTTTTACTATTACCATTTCTTTTATTTGAGTAACAAAATATATTTTTTTTATTTTTAGTTGACGTTTTAAATAACCCTGATCCGATGATTAGATTTCACAATTGTTCGTTCATATACTGTTAATTTTAAATAATTTTATTGTGATTATTTTAAGAGTAGATATTTTGTTTATTTATTTAATTTAATTTAACTTTATTTATTTTTTACATATTTTACTGTTACAATGGCCATTTATTGTAAATGATGCTTCCTCTGACTGAAGATAAAACATCCTTTTAAGCCATTTGAGAGTAAATACATAAACTAACGTATATACAGAATATGATCAATCGGCTGGCAGATATCGAGCAGTAATCTTCACCGTCCTCTCATCAGTATGTATCTGTGTTCTGTCCTCCTTCAGGATGTTATGTGCGCTGATCCCGGGCTCGAGCTTGATCGCCTGTTCCAGCAGCCCACAAATGGCTCTTTGGTCAATAAGATAGTTTTTATCTGAGAGCCAGATCTAATAATACATGTAAATCACTGAGCGAGCGTGGCCTCCTCGCCTTTACATGCCTCCATATATGAAGCCTGCACACTATCATTCTGCTTTTACATAACATTTATTATTCCAGAATGTCATGTAGTGTTATTTTATTATCATTGAGATACTATTTTAGTTTTTATTAATATTTTAAATTAGATTTCATTTAGATTTTTTTTTTTTCACGTTTTTTATTTTTTTATTTTGGTTCAGGTTTTTTAGTCATTTTTGTTTTCTGTTTTTTTTTGTTGTGTTTTTATTCTGTCTATCTGTCATTCTATCTATCTAATCTATCTATCTATCTATCCATCTATCTCATCTACTATCTGTCATCTATCTATCTCTCTATCTTATCTATCTATCTATCTATCCATCTGGCTTTCTATCTAGACTAGATGTCCCTGGTCTGTCTGTAATATTCTATCCTATCTAGCTATCATCACTATACTAACTGCTGTCCCGTCCTGGGGTCTGTCCCTAATCTATCTACTACCTATCTACCTATCTGCCTTTCTGTCTGTCTGTCCTGTTCCTACCTAGCTACCTTATCTGTCCCGTCGGTCATCGGTCCGGTCCTGTCTATCTACTATCCTATCTATCTATCTAGTCTCTCTATCCTATCTATCTAATCTGTCTATCTAATCTATCGATCTATCTATCCTAATTATCTATCTTCTACTATCTATTTCTGTCTTCTATCTAATACTATAATGTCTGTTCCTGTCTGTATATCTATCTACTTATCTATCTTACTATACTTATGTCTGTCCTGTCTGTCCCCGGTCCCCTAGCTATCTACCTACTACCATCGTCTGTCTTTCCCGTCCCCCTGTCTGTCCTACCTATCTACCTTACTGTCCCTGCCTGTCCCCCTGTCTCCTGGCCTGTCCCCTACCTATCTACCTATCCTGTCACCGTGTCCTTGTCCTGTCCTGGTCCTGTCCTGTCTGTCTGTCCTGCCCTGTCCTTTTCCCTTTTCTTCCCTCTTAACGATATGTCCGTCTGTCTTTGTCCTGTCCTACTATAAACTATTAGTCTGTCTGTCTGTCTACGATCTACCTATCTTTCCGTTGTCTGTCTTCTGTCTGTCTACACTATCTACCTATCCTGTCCCCTGTCCCTGTCTGTCCCTATCTCCATCTATCTATACTATATGTCTGTTGTCCCTGTCTTTCTATCTATACATTGTCCTGTTCTGTCCTTGTTCCTGTCTATCATCTCACCTATCGACCTATCCTGTCGTCTGTCTGTCTGTCCTATCTCCTATCTACCTATCTGTCCTGTCTGTTCTACCTATTACCTATCCTGTTTTTTGTCCGGTCTGTCTGTCTATCGAATCCTATCTACCTATCTGTCTGCCCTGTCTTCCTGTCGTCTATCGTATCCAGCTATCTATACTATTGTCTGCTGTCCTGTCCTGTCTGTCCTGTCTGTCTGTCTAATCTATACTATATGTCTGTCCTGTCTGTCCTATCTCCTACCATCCTGTCTGTCCCTGTCCCTGTCTTCGATCCTATACTAAGTCCCTGTCCTGTCCTATCTATCTCCCTATCTGGTCTGTCTTCCTGTCTCCCTATTCTTGCTGGCCCCTGTCTGTCTATCTATCTATTATCTATCTATCTATCGATCTATAGTCTGTCCTGTCTGTCTCTATAACTATAATGTCTGGTCCCTGTCTGTCTGTCTTTCCCTAATCCCTATCCTACCTATCCAATTCTTTCTGTCTATCTGCCTGCTGTCGTCTGTCTGTCCCCTGTCTGTCGTCCTACCTATCTACCTATCGGTCCTCTCTTTCCTGTCCGTTCTGTCTGTCTGTCTGGTCCTGTCCTTTCCCTGTCTGTCTACCTATCTACCTATCTGTCTCTGTCTGTCTGTCCCCTGTCCCTGGTCTGTCCTACTATCCATCTATCTTACGTATTCTTAATCTTGCCTGTCCCTGTCCCCTATCTGCCTGTCTGCTGTCTGAGTTCTGTCTGTCTACCTATCTACCTCTCTGTCTGTCTGTCTACCTATCTACCTATCTACCTCTCTTGTCTGTTTACTCCCTATCTACCTATCTGCCCTGTCGTCTGTCTGTCTGTCTGTCTATCTATACTATATGTCTGTCTGTCTGTCCTCCTGTCTGTCTGTCGTCCCTGTCTATCATCCTATATTTCCTGTCCCCTGTCTGTCTATCTATCCTACCTGTCCTGTCCTTGTCTATCTGTCTGTATATTCTATCTACCTAGGCGACCTTCTGCTGTCTTTCTGTCGTCCCTGTCTATCTATCCATCTATACAATCTAACTATGTCGTTCTTATCCAAATTTTGTATTAGATTTTATTTTTATATTTTCTGGTTTTATTTTAATTTCAGTTAAAGATTTAGTAATTTTGTTGTGTGCTAATTCTTTTTAATATGTCTAAATATAGTTTTTTTTATTAATTTTTACTTTATTTGTTTTAGTTATTTTAGTGCTGAACATTTAAGTATATGAAACTGAGACCTCGGCAGCTAGCCAAAATTAAATAATTGTAATGTTTTTTTCTTTAATTTTATTATTTTTCAGTTAACATTTAGTTTATTTCAAGTAACAACGTTTTTGTTCATGATATAATATATGAAATTTGTATATAAAATATTACAATATGTATACAATATTATCATTTTTATCATTATTTTATTTTTAAATGTCTAATACGTTTACAACCGTTGTTTACATTTTTCATTCTAATTTTAGTAATATAATATTAATATCTCTATAATTTCATTTTATTTCCTGTTAGTTTATTTGCGTATCAAATTCTTTCAAATAACAAAAATGTTTATGTAAATCTTATAGATACAATAAAGTTTTTTTTTTTTCCCGTTTTTGCGAGGGTGAATAAATTGCTTTAAAATATTATATATTTTTTTCTTGAAATGAAATATAAACAAAGATAATAAAGATTTACCCTTAAATAATTTATTAGTTTTAATACAGTTCATGAGTTTATCACTAATGTAATAATTAATTCCTGATTTTTTTCAATAGAAGAATTGATGTGTAAATATGTATTTAGATTATAATTTTACCATTTGTGAAGCATACATTGTTGAAAAATCCCTGAAAGATTTGAACCAAACTACAATCTCAGCCTCTGGTTAGCAGATAAACTCATGGCCATGAGTCCATAACTAGTTGCGAAGCTTCAATCTAGTGTCTTAGCGCTGTGATGAAAGCCAGAGAACAGTCTGTTCTTGTGCGCAGATCAAAGGCTAACATCATATACATTAACCACTCGATGTAACGAGCACACAGTGCCACAGAGAGTCATGACAGCGCTTAACCTTTACCTGTTTGAAGACGCTTCCTTGTGCTGATGGGACACATTTCTCCAAATATGACCTGGACCCGGGCCACGGAGCTGTTTTCTCTCTGGGTCACAGCGGGTCACAAACTAAACTGAGCACATTTGCTGTCAGTGCACTTTACAGGTTCATGGGTTAAGACATACAAACGGGTTAAATTGATCCGTTTCTGTTCTGGGCATTTGTGCAAGAGTTAATGGAAATACTTGTTTTGCTTTACCAGTCGATGCACTAAAACTGTGTTTGAGAATAACATGAAAATATATATATATTATTATTTATATGAGATAGTTTCATAATTGTAGTATACTTATGAAAATGTAATATTACATTTATATAGATTATAGTTTTTTATTAAGTTTAATTTGTTCTTAGTTTTTCACTTTAATTTACTTTAAAGGTTTTATTAATTTTTGTTGTGTGGTTTTGTAATTTTTATTATTCGTTTAATACGACTACTTA
>JADLZN010009988.1:32500-40000 GCA_018155175.1 Sinocyclocheilus anophthalmus
GTACTCGCTCTGGGCTCCAAAAACTTTCCCCCAAAACTAATGTATCTCTGTTGATACATTTCTGAACAGGGTGAGCTTGCTCACTTCAGAGGGTTGTTTTTGAGCCTGCCGCTCCGTATTGAGTGTCTGAGGACTTCTGGGCATCTGTGAGCAGATGCTTCGGAATCTGTTCTGTGAGCATGCCACAGTCAATTAGGGTTCCTAGGCTGGCTTAATACAGCCTCGGTTACCCATTAAGCAACGGTGTTTCTAAATCCATGCTATGGTAAGTGCACATGCTAAGCTCTGTGCACTTTCTAAAATCCACATAAGTGGTAAGTGTGTACGTTATGCTTTGCCCACTTTTCTAACATCCTGTATGGTAAGGGTTACGCGTTATGAGCCTCTTTCCCTTTCTCTGAGTTGGCTTAGGCCTCAGTTCTCGCCTTGGGCTCCACTCAACTAAATTTTTTTTTGGTTTAATCCTGTTGATACATCCTGTCAGGGTGTTTCTACCTAAGATCTGTCGAGTCAGTTCTTTGAGCAGATTTATTCAGAATCTTTGGTACACCCCCCCCCATGCTGTTCAAAACGTCCTTTGGGGCAACTCCCATGGCTTTGGTAGAGTTGGTACTCGCCGTGGTTTTCTGCATGCAATCCCCTCACATGGTGGTGTGGGTATACGTTCCCATAGCAACCCTCTAGAGGACACAGTTCGAAGTTCCCTCGAAAGGGAACGTCTCGGTTACGTATGTACCCCTCGTTCCCTGAGAAGTTAACGAGACACTGCGTCCTCTAGGTTTCCTGCCATGCTGCGGACGCAAGCTTCAGACGAAGAAGCGGATGACGTGTTATCCCGGCACCCTTTTATACTGTGATCGCGCAGGGTAATGACGTCATAGGCTGTCGCTGGCCAATGTTATTGTCGTTTTTAGATATGGCGATATGCTTCAGACACTGGTCACGCTGAGGGCGTTCCACATAGGGACCTCTAGAGGATGCAGTGTCTCGTTCCCTCTCGGGGAACCATGGTTACATCGTAACCTGAGACTTTTTCATTGCAAGGTTTGTTTTTTGTTTGTATTTTTCTTTCTTATTTTTAAATATTATTATTTAGGTTGATTTATTTTATTTCACTTTTAGTTTTTTTATTCATATTCTAGTTATATTGTTTGTATCTAATATTTATATTTTATTTTATTTCAGCTTTCTTTATTTCAACTATTTAATTCTAGTTAGTAATTTTAGTGCTTATACTTATTTCATTTAGTTACTAAGGCAACCTTTCTAATGAAAGTTTGTTTAACCGTCTAAATTTATATTTTATTTTTATTTCATCTTTGAGGTTAATTTACCAAAATTATTAACTTTATTTCAATTGTAGTTATTTTTATATATACAAAATATGTTTTTTGTTTAAGATTAGAATCTCATTAAATTAGCTTTTATCTTCCTATTTCAGCTTTCATTTTAGTAGTTTCTATATTACTATTTAGGTTTCATTCATATTTTATTTATTTCCAATTAGTCATTTTTATCTAATATTTATATTTTATTTTATTTCAGCTTTTCGCCATGGGAATGGCTTGGGAATGATTATCCGCAAGAGCCGCTTTCTGAGCTTCAAACGCACAATTTCAGTCAAAGACACTGCAGTGGCTGAATGTGTTATTATTTTATAGAGATTTTATAAGAAGATCATCCTGATGTCTTTATTTTTCATTCACGTTTAGCAGCAGCATTAAATGAATGCATTGATTACTGAGAAGATATTAGAGGAGGCTGAGTAAACAGTGACAGAATTGGAGTGAAGTATTTATTTATGACAGCAAATGTGGCATCTGTGGTGTTGTTTTCTGGTGTCCTTCTCTGTTCACCTCAAAGCGAGGTTCATTCAGCGTTGATCAGCTGAATATTGCGCCACACGCAGGAGAACAGCAAACATCAGTATCAATGTATGAAAAGAGAGGAGAACATGGAAAAGCAGGCAGCAATGGGAATTCAATCCCGAATGTATTAAAGTATAGATGATGTATGTGTGGGATCTGTGTTTGTTCTCCTGGAAGCCGTCCTCAGCTGAACTCACACAATCTGTCAGACGGAGGAGGAGGAGGAGGAGGAAACACGAGCGACGCTCTACGCTTCACCTAACATACTGCTGCTGCTTATCTGAGCCAACTGAGAGACTCAGACTCCATGCTGAGAGATAGAAAGAGAGATAGAGAGAGAGAGAGAGACAGAGAGAGTGAGAGAGAGAGAGAGAGAGAGACAGAGAGAGTGAGAGAGAGAGAGAGAGAGAGAGAGAGAGAGAGAGAGAGAGAGAGAGAGAGAGAGAGAGAGAGAGAGAGAGAGAGAGAGAGAGACAGAGCGAGAGAGAGAGACAATAGCTTGAGTGAGAGAGAACGAGAGAGAGAGAGAGACAGAGAGAGCGAGAGAGAGAAGAGAGAGATAGAGATAGAGAGAGAGAGAGACAGTAGAGAGAGAGAGAGAGAGAGACGAGGAGAGAGAGAGAGAGAGAGAGACAGAGGAGAGAAGAAAGAGAGAGACAGAGGAGAGAAGAGCACAGGAGAAAGAGAGAGAGACAGAGTAGAGGAGAGCACAGGAGAGAGATAGAGGACATGAGATAGAGAGAAGAGACATCGGAGAGACAGAGACAGAGAGAGAGAGAGAGCGAGACAGAGAGAGAGAGACAGAGAGAAAGAGAGAGAAAGAGAAGAAGACAGAGATAGTGCGAGAGAGAGAGAAGAGAGAGACAGTATTAGATTGATAGAGAGAGAGAAGAGACAGCGAGAGATCGAGAGACGAGCGAGAGAGATAGAGGACGGAGAGAGACAGAGATAGAAGACAGAGAGAGAGAGATAGAGAACAGAGAGAGAGACAGAGAAGAGAGTAGAGAGAGAACAAGAGAAGAGAGACAACCTGTAGACTGAGACGAAATCTGTGGCCTGATACAGAGAGCTCAACCGTAAACACTGACTGTTTGAGTTGTGTGTGAGTGGGTGTGTTTGTGAGTGTGAGTTGTGTATCTGGTAGTTATTCATTATAGAGACCAAATGTCCCCACAAGGATAGTAAAACCAGTAAATTTGGACCGTGTGGTGACCTTTTTGAGGTCCCCATGAGGAAACAACCTTATAAATCATACAGAATTAGTTTTATTTTTGAGAAAGTAACAATGCAGAGTCCCCTGTAGGGGTAGGTTTAGGGTGAGGGTTGGTGTGGGCATAGAATAATGGGCGGTCTGTACAGTATAAAACCATACGCCTATGAAGTCCCCACTTTTCACAAAAACAACCTGTGTGTGTGTGATGTGTCATCAAGGATGTATTAAAGTGGTCCAAAGTGCCAGTAAAGAATTATATGTTACTAAAGATTTCTATTTCAATAAATGCTGTTATTTTGAACTTTCTGTTCAGCTGTGAATCCTGAGAAATAAAATTTATCACAGTTTCCACACAAATATTAATGTTTTCAACATTGATAATAATAAAATGTTTCTTGCTTGAGGCAGCATATTATACTGATTTCTGCAGATCATGTGACACTGAAGACTGAGCAATGATGCTGAAAATACAGCTGCGCGTCACAGAAAACATTACAGTTTAAACAGAGAGTCACCAGCAAACAGCCATTTTAAATGGTAATTGTTGTTTATATATTATAGTTATTATATCTTATGAATGATACATTTTTTTAATAAAATAAATTGCCCCTAAGAGTATGATAAATAAAATACTATTACAAAAAACTATAATGAAAAAATGAAAAAGGAAAATCCAATAAACTTAATTAATTTTAAAACTGAAAATATCATGAAAAAGCTATTTCAAAATATTAATGAAAATAATAAAAACTATAGTAATGTATAATATAAAAAAAAATTGTTAATTGAAATAAAGCTGGAATAAAATAAAATATACATATTACATTAAATAACTAAGTTAAAACACTAAAATTACAATGAAATAAAAAAAACTAAAACTGAATAAAAGACACATTTAAATAGTTAATAATAACCCTTTTTTTTAAACCAACCCTAAACATATTTAAAAAATGAAAACTGAAAACTATAGCTTGAAAATTAAAATGAAAACAAAATATTACAATCAAATTCAAAATATTAACAGAAACTGTAATAGTACACCAATGATACTAAAATAACACTGATTGTTTTTCATGCACTAAAAGTGGATGGCCATGTATTTCATCGCATGAACCAGAGCTGTTCTGTCAGACAGGATTGAACTGAAAGACGAGTGAGAGTAAATGATGACAGTATTTTGGGGTCAGTTTTGTAGTAATGCAGGTTCTGACTCATCTGTCTATAGAGCTCTCTCTCTTTCCCCTCGTTTGTGTCTCAGAAAGCGTAACCTCAGACTCTGCACTGCTGGCCCCTCACTGAGCGTCTGTTTTCCATCACATCTTCTCCTCTGAGTCTGGATGAAACCCTTCACAGACAACAGAACAAGTTAAACTGAGTTCAGTGACTTTCAAAATCTTAAGCAAAGAATGGAAATAATTCAGCAAAAAGTGCAGCGTATGTGAGGATATTTCAAAACAATGTCATCAGAACACTTGTTCACATTCTTAAGATTTCCAGACTTTTATATTTAATACATTACTGTTCAAAATTTGTGGTAAGGTTGTTTTTTTTTTAATGATGTTCTGGAAGAAGTCTCTTCTGCTCAACGGGACTGCATTTTATTGATCAGAAATACAGTAAAAATTTGGAAATATTATTACAATTTGAAACAACTGTTTTCTATGTGAATATCTGTTAATCTGTAATGTATTTCTGTGATGCCCAGCTGTATTTTCAGCATCATTACTCCAGTCTTCAGTGTCACATGATCTTCAGAAATCAGTATAATATGCTGATTTGCTGCTCAAGAAACATTTCTGATTATTAGCAATGTTGAAAACATTAATATTTTTGTGTAAACTGTGATGCATTTTATTTTTCAGGATTCACAGATGAACAGAAAGTTCAAAAGAACAGCGTTTATTTGAAATAGAATCTTTTGTAACATTATAAATGTCACTTTTCATCAATTTAATGCATCCTTGATGAATAAAAGTATTAGTTTCTTACTGATCCCAAACTTTTGAACAGTATAAAGTTTATTAAAAACGACATAAATAGACATCTACGTCTGAAATTATCTACAAAACCAAGTACCTGAAGCAATTAGACTTGAATTACCTGCAGAAAATTGTATAACAAATTCTACATGTACATTAATCTGCAATCATTTTGCATTGACAGCATATGTGTTCTTGTGTACAGTTCACATTATTCATCACTGCTTTCAAATCCCTTCCTTAAACAAGAGCAGGAATCGACTGCGAAACGTGAATGTGCTTCGTGTTGTAGGTTGTGAAATGCCGTCACGTTTTGCCAAGTTCAAACCTCAGCACTGAATTTTAATTACACCGTTAGCAGTCATTTTAATCCACTCTTAAACAGCCTGTTATTTACAGCGCAATTAAAGCTATTATTAGTCTTTATGCAAGACTACAGAACAATGCTTTCGACTGACCAGCAGTTCAGGGGCCGTAAAGCCATTGCAACGGGATATTTTTATGGATTCAGAAATGAATGCATGAAAAAAAAAACTTGAGTGAGTCATCTTTGTTTCCAGAGCGTAAGCTAACCAGGTTCTTTAGATGTTTGCATAATTGCCTGGTGTTTCGTTGCATAAGGAGACTCGCCGGCTTTAATTATGAGAAGAAAAAGAACAAAGGGAACATTGAGGTGTTCCTAGAACTGATTGTTCCTTCACTTCTAGATCCCGGGATAAGCTGCATGTACATGCATTTAATGTTTGACGGCTGTTTGTGTGAGAGAAAGCAGAAATGATGAGGCTCTCTGTGCATGTGGAAGTGATTGAGCGCCGCTGATTGTGATGATACAGCACTTCTGAATGCATGATGCACAAACCGGCTTCAATTATACGGGAAATATTTGTACCGCTGTACTCAAATTGATTTATTTGGCTTTATACCATGGCTGTTTGACACATTCTTTGCACATTTTGCTAGTAGCAGTTCTCCGTTCTTGCAATAGCTCTTCTTGCTTAAATTGCATATGCAAATAACATTCAAAAGCACTTGACAGTCTTTTTTATTTGAATGTTATATTACTATTTGCACTTCTGGTTAGATGTTAGATATTAGAATCTAATCTAATTATAGAGCAAAATTATAAATGAAACATGAAATTGTAAAACAAAAAGATATATTTAAAAATGTCAACCAAAATAAAATCAATAAATACATAAAAAGTATATATAATATGGTATCTCGCACTAACATAAAACAAAAAAAAAATGCCCGTTTTGTCTCATATTTTACATTCAGATTAACACCAATAACCTGGAGGTATCTGTAAGTGTTCTTTTATTTTGATCAGAGTTCTTTTTCAAATATCTCATTTAAGTTTTTGTACTGTGCTTCAGAATACAATGAATTTATGAAATATGCTTAAAAACTGCCCTTCTACTCCTGATAGGATAAGTTCAAATAGGACAATGCAGTGACCTTTGATCTCCACTGTGTGTGTGTGCTGGTGTGTTGTGTGTTGTGGTCGGTGTGATGAGTGTGAGTTGGTGTCTGTTTTTGTTTGTGTGTGTGTGTGTGTGCGAGTGTGATTGTGTGTGTGTGTGTGTGTTTGTGGAGTTGTTGTACTGAGTGAGTGAGTGAGTGAGTGTGATGTTGGTGTGTGTGTGTGTGTGGGATGTGTGTGTGTGTTTGTGTGTGTGTGAGAGTCCTGAGTGTGTGTGTGTGTGTTGTGTGTGTTGTGTGTCTGTGTGTGTGAGAGAGTGTGTCTGTGTCTGTGTGTCTGTGTGCGTGCGTGCCCGAGTGTGGAGTGTGTGTGTGTGTGTGGGTGTGTGTGGGTGTGTGTGTGTGTGTTGTGTTGTGTTGTGTTGTGTTGTGGTGTGTTGTGTGTTGTGTGTGTTGTGTTGTGTTGTGTTGAGTTGTGTTGTGATGTGATGTGATGTGATGTGTTGAGGTGAGTTCGTAGATGCTTAGTGTGTGTGTGTGTGTTGTGTGGTGTGGGGTAGTGTAGTGTGTGTTTGTGGTGTGTTTGTGATGCAGGTGCACGTGCGATGAGTGTGTGTGAGAGTGAGAGTGTTTGTGTGTTGTGTGTGTGTGTGTTTGTGTGTTTGTTTGTGTGTGTGTGTGTTTTTGTGTTTTTTTGTGTGTGTGTGTGTTGTGTGTGTGGTGTGTGTGTGGTGTGGTGTGGTGTGTGTTTTTGTGTGTGTGTGTGTATGTGTGTACCTGTGTGTGTCTGCGTGTGTGTGTGTCTGCGCGTGTGTGTGTGTGTGTGAGAGTGTGGTCGTGTGTGTCCGTGCTTGAGTGCGTGTGTAGTGCTTTTTGAGTGAGTGGGTGGATTGCGTGAGTGCTGAACGTGCGTGTGCGTGCGTGCGTGTGTGTGAGTGCGTGTGCGGGTGTGTGTGTGTGTGTGTGTGGGTGTTTTGGTGGGGTGTGAGTAGAGTGTGTGTGTGCGTGTGTGTGTGCT
>JADLZN010009988.1:42500-111663 GCA_018155175.1 Sinocyclocheilus anophthalmus
GTGTGAGTGAGTGAGTGTGTGTGTGTGGTGTGTGTTTGTGGTGTGAGAGTGAGTGATGTGTGGTGTGTGTGTGTGGTGTTGAGTGCGTGAGTGAGTGTGTGTTGGTGTGTGGTGTGTGTGTGTGTGTGTGGAGTGAGTGAGTGAGTGTGTGTGTGTTTGTGTGTGTGTGTGTGGGATTGAGTGAGTGAGTGAGTGTGTGTTTGTGGTGTGGTTGTTGTGGAGTGATTGAGCGCGTGCCTGTGTGTGTGTTGTGTGGTGTGTGTGATTGAGTGAGTGCGTGAGTTGAGTGAGTGTGTTTGTTGTGTGAGTGAGTGAGTGAGTGTTGCGTGCGTGCGTGCGTGCGGCGGGGCGTGAGTTTTGTGTGTGTTGTGTGTGAGTGAGTGAGTGGTGTGTGTGTGTGTGGTGTGTGGGTGTGTGTGTGAGTGAGTGAGTGAATGAATGAGTGAGTGCTTGTGTGTGTGTGTGTGTGTGAGTGAGTGAGTTTGTGTGTGTGTGTGTGTGAGTAGTGATTGAGTGAGTGTGTTTGTGTGTGTGTGTGTGTGTGAGTGGTGAGTGTGTGTGTGTTTTTTGTGTGTGTTTGTGTGTGTGTGTGTTAGTGAGTGATTGTGTTCGTGTGCGTGCGTGCATGCGTGTGTGTGTGTGTGCGTATGCTATATAATAATAGTATAAGAATATATATAGAAACTTCATACAACTACTAACAAATGCGAACAACAGAAATGATATCAATTTAAATTACAAATAAATTATAAATACCTTAACATATTATACTAAATTAATTTTAATTAAATCAACGAAAATTAAAAATTCATTTAAACCAAAAATATATTAACAAAATGTGTGTATCCCGCAATGTAAATTATTACATATATAAATTAATATGATATAATAAATTAATGACATATAATATATCCTATTATTAATAGATACAGTACATTAAAGTAAATTAAAATACACACATATATAAACTCCAAAAACTAGTCCTAAAAATGACAAAAAAGCAAAATTTAAAATGAAACCAGAAATATAAAAATAAAAACTGCTTCAAAACTATATTAGTATCTATGATACTAAAATAACACTGATGAACACAAATGTGTTTTTGTAAATATATTTTATGTTTACAAATTTCTCAAAACTGCATGTAATTGGCTTCTTTTTGTGTTTGGGATTTATTGTGTGGGATTTTGATCGGTTTAGCTCTGGAGATTTAGATTTTATGTCTGATTCCTGCCCTCAGCTCAACAAAAGCTACTTTCATAAGCAGTTATTAGCGTTTTAATGAGTCCAGTGATAAAGTAGGTCCACTTCGCACAAACACCACTCAAGTACATCAAAACTTTTCATGTGACATCTTAAATAGTTTAATCAAGACTGACAGCTGTGTTTCCTGCTGCTGCCACTAGATGGCGCTATTAACCAGCAGATAGTGTGCATGTAATTAACATTAACTGATTAATACCTCTAGTTATGAAGACCTAGTTAATGAGATGGAAAGAACAGCATTTATTGTCTTTCTATAAATTATTAGTATTAATTTCCATGAAATCACTAATGTATAATTTCTTAATATTTCTTGACCATTGGAATCCTATTGTTATTTTTTCTTAGGTCATTTAAATTATTGCATTATTTGCATTAACATGATTAAATATTACTCATTAAATTATTTACAATCATTAAAACATTTGTAATCATTAAAGTAGACCTGTGTAACAGTTTTAATTATTTTGTATGAAACATGCTATATATGTAAACCAGCAGTGTGTGTGTGTGTGTGTGTGTTAGGACCTAAATATATAGCAGATATGTTCACTGAATATAAACCTAACAGAGCACTCAGATCATTAGGATCGAGTCAGTTAGAAATACCGAGGGTTCACACAAAACAAGGGGAATGTGCTTTTAGTTATTATGCCACCCGCAGTTGGAATCAGCTTCCAGAAGAGATCAGATGTGCCAAAACATTAGTCACATTTAAATGCAGACTCAAAACTCATCTGTTTAGCTGTGCATTTATTGAATGAGCACTGTGCGATGTCCGAACTGATTGCACTATATTATATGTATAATCGTCTTCTTAAATTCATTTTAAACCTCTTAAATCAATTTTTTTTTCTTTTTTTTCAAAGTTTTTAAATTCCTTGTTTTTAGTTGTGATTATTGTTTTTATTTTATTTTATGTAAAGCACTTTGAATTACCATTGTGTATGAAATGTGTTATATAAATAAACTTGCCTTGCCTTCCTTTGCCTTTGTGGTGAGAGAGAGAGAGAGAGAGGTGGTGTGATTGCGTGTGAGGATTTGTGTGTGTGTGTGTGTGTGTGTGAGTGGTTTGTTATGAAAGGACAATATTTGGCTGAGATACAACTATTTGAAAATCTGGAATCTGAGGGTGCAAAAAAAAATCAAAATATTGAGAAAATCATCTTTAAAGTTGTCCAAAAAAGTCCTTAGCAATGCATATTACTAAACAAAAATTACGTTTTGATATATTTACGGTAGGAAATTTACATAATATCTTCATGGAACATGATCTTTACTTAATATCCTAATGATTTTTGGCATAAAAGAAAAATCGATAATTTTGACCCATAATGTATTGTTGGCTATTGCTACAAATATACCTCAGCGACTTAAGACTGCTTTTGTGCTGCAGAGTAACATATGTTGTGCAAAATATCTCATTTTAAGAAAATTAATTTGACTCTTGATTTTGTGGTAAAATATGACACTCTTGAGAGGTTCTATGAGAAATGTATTAACCAGGCAAATTAAATACACATTTCCAATACAAAAGCACAATCATCTGAATCACATACATTAATGGTGCGATCATTAGATGGTTTCTCATCATGAGAGCCGATCCACAGACGCTGACCTGAGAATTCGGACCGACACCTCATACACGGCAAAAACCACCATGTTGACGGGAAACGCCCGCAGGCAGTTTATTCCCAGGCTTCTGAAGAAAATCCCCAGCCCTTCGTTCCGTACGGTCTCAGTCACGCAGTGAACGAATCCTCGGTATCTCCTCTCTCCTCGGACGCCATCCATCTGCAGACGGGCTTTGATCACGTCCATGGGTGTCCCGACAGACCAGCCGGCCGTTCCTGCCAATCCACCGGCCAACAGCACCACTCTGTCAACATCAACACACACCTTTAACCCTATAAAGCCTTTATAAAGCCTCAAACTTTGCTTCCACACTTCCACACCTTCTGTTGTCTGATTGAGAGTTTAGAGTTCCCTTTTGAGGGAACTGAGTCCTCTAGAGGTCGCTATGGGGAACGCCCTCAGCGTGACCGGTGTCTGAAGCATATATCTAAAAACGACAATAACATTGGCCGGCGACAGCCTATGATGTCATTACCTTGCGCGATCACAGTATAAAAGGGAGCCGGGATAACACGTCATCCTCTTATTCCTCTTCTTCGTCTTCACTGACCGTTTGTTTATGTTAGCGTTAAGCTAAACACGACTAGGAGTGCATGTTTCTCGCCAGAGGCTTTGCTCTGATACCTGCAGTTTCACACGGCTCGCATGCTGTGTGTATGTGTGTGTGTGGTGACGAGCAAGCGCGTTCAGCTCTCGAGGGAGTTGGATGCGCTCTGCATTCATTGCTTATTTCTTGAGCATGAATTGAACACGCTCGTCTCACGAGGAGGCAGCTTGTGCTCATTGTGATGCATTCGCCGGACTACTGAGGGGGATGCGAGTACTTCACTATTTACCCGAGTTTGTAGATAGCGTTTGCATGAGTGCGTTCGCCTCTCGCTTGAATAGCGATGCATTCGCGACAGCAGTTTTCGTTCGCGCTTGTTTAGCTCCCATGGGAGCTGAATGCATGCTGCGCGTTGCGTCGCGGTGAGAACATGGAAAGTACCTGATGGGAAATTTTTCCCTATCAGTAATTTCCTTTTGTTTATATTGGAAATGTATAGTGTGGATCTGTCTGCAGTTGTTGGACAGATGATTTATATCATGTCCTTCTCAGATAACCACATTATACTGCACTACGGCTTGAGTAAAAAAGAAAGAAAAGAAAGAGCCTTCCATTCCTTCCCGATCTTCATTTGGAGATTGAGAAGGTTTGGAAAAATCCATTCTCGTCCCGCATGCACAGATTCCAGCATACTAGTTATGCCAACATCGAGGGGATGCGTGAGAATGGTGATGGAAAGATGTCCCCTGTTGAAGAGACGATGGCTTGCTATCTCTCTATGGGAAGACATCTTCTCTTAAGGCTCCCTTCCTGCCATCCGAACCCCTTCAGGTTACATCTTGTTTGAATGGCAGGGCATACAGCAGGTCAGGCTGCAGCCTCGTTGCACACCATGGCAGTGCTTCAGGCTTATCAGGCTTACCTGTTGAAAAACATGGATAAAGGTCAGGGTTTATCCCCTGATGAGGTGGCTGAGTTGCGTTGCACCACGGATCTTGCTCTCCGTGCCACTAAGCAGGCCGCCACTGCCATTGGCAGATCCAAAAAAATGGCAGCCATGGTGGTTATGGAGAGACATCTGCTGGTTTCCCCTTCTGAGCTTTTCAGCACTTCCGTCGAGACGGTGGTCATGAGGTTGAAGGAGGCCACGACATGTTTGGCTGCCTTTAAATCCTTCATTCCATGAGGGTTCAGGCTTTGGACATCGCTCCAGCCAATATCATGAGCCTGAGTCATGGTTGGTGAGTACGATCTATTTTTATCTACTCTACTGCTAGTTCTTGTGTGCTTGATGCTAGCCTTTCTCTGCAGCGCTACTCGGGCCTGTTCTGTTTTTCTGACTTTTAGGTTTGACCCCACCTGCTAAGTCAGGACCTCCTGCTGTTGACCGATTACAGTGATGGTTTCACTCATCGGTTCTGGGCTTCTGAGGAAGTCTACCAGCATCAGGTCCCCAGTATAACGCTGCAACCTCAGAACCTGCGGGTCCTTGTCGTGGGATAGTACTCTTCTGAGTACATGCTTCGCAACATGCTCCCTATCCTCTGGCCAGGTGAGAACTACTAATTTCTCACCCTGAGAGGTCTCCAGAGATTTGAATCGTTCCTTAACCTTCATGCACGTTCTCTAAGCTAGAGCTCCTCTCGCTGATGCATTGAGGAGTTCAATGCTCCATAGACGGTTGGGCCCGTGGGTCCTCACTGTCACACTGCCCTTATGGTTGAACCAGTAATCACCCCTCTGTGGAGTGGGCTGGAGTACACTGCGTTCCCTGAGGTAAGAGGGATTTATGTTTCTGTGGGAACCCCTCCTTTTTGCTTCTGCTCTGAGGAGTAGTAAGCTCTATACACATGAATGGTTATTGGGTCCCGCTATTTCTTCAGATTCTATCTGGTCTGGTTATACGGGACCCACGCTCTCTATCGAGTTAGAGAGCATGTCTCATGCTCTCTGCACCAGTGGGCTGTCTCTTATTGGGCCCTGCTGGGTAACCCCTCGCTAGGGGTTAAACCCTCCGCTCTTGAGCTCTGTGGCAGTGACATCAGGTAGTTGGGCTGCTTGCTGCTTCCCTGATAAGTTGCCTCTATTCGGGTCAAGCCAGGCAGTTTGGGGGCTTTCCCCTACCTCATAACGGTTGTCTTTGAGCCTGCAGCTCCCGATTGAGTGTCTGAGGACTTCGGTGCATCTGTGAACAGATGCTTCGGAATCCTTCTAAATCCATGCTATGGTAAGTGCACACGCTAAGCTTCTGTGCACTTTCTAAAAAGCCACATATGTAAGTTTGCACACCTAAGCCTTCTGAGGTATAAGCTCTCTACTCGCGGGTCACCAAACTTGGTCCCTGGAGGTCCTGGTGTCCTGCAGATTTGATGCAACCCCAATTATAACAACCCATGAACAAGCTAATTAGGTCTGTACTAGGCATACGATAAACTTCCAAGCAGGTGTGTTGGTGCTAAACTCTGCAGGACACCGGCCCTCCAGGACCGAGTTTGGTGACCCCTGCTCTATCGGGTAGAGAGCACGAGACTGGATTGGGGTTTCAATGCAATGCCTTTAATCTAGTCAGCATCGCTCCCCTCACTGTAGAGGGTTATTATGAGCATGCTGCTTCCTCAAGCGAATTAGGCCCTTCCTCTGCCTCCCTGATATGCTGAGTTTTTTGGCTAAGCTTGCAGTACGCTTACCCTTCAGGATTATCTACGAACATGCTGTAGGTCGAGCATCTCCCTCCCCTTCTTGGCTGAGAGCTGGGTGTTATGCTCCCTCAGCTAGGTAACTTACTGCTAGCCAGACCAGCATTATGACCATGATGATGAGTTGGTGACTTCTCAGACGTATTGTTCTATGGGATGCGCCATTTCCATCTATGTGCGCTCTGTGTATGCTATGGACTGCTCCCTCAGAGTGCCACGGTCACATAAGGTCTCTAGGTCTGTCTGGTAAACAGTCTCTAGGGCCCCTTAGCCCCGTATTTTAAATCCATGTTATGGTAAGTGTGCAAGCGAAATCTCTGTGCACTTCCTAAAATCCACACTGTGGTAAGTTCGTACATCAAGCATCAAACTTTCTTTGAGTCGGTTAGGCCACCACTCTACCTATGTATCCTCAGTGATACCTACTTTAACAGGGTGTTGCTACTAGGGGTCTGTCGAGACAGTTCCTTCAGCAAGCTCATGCAGAGCAAGCAGTAGCCCCCTGGGTGATAGGCCAAGACCTAGTTACAATTCTAGGCGCTTGGTCGTATCCCCTTAAAGGAATCTCTTCCTGATTCCAAGCCTTTGAGCTCTACCCTCGGCCCAGGAGTCCCGGCCCTAACAGGAAAGTTTTTTAAGATATATGCTTCAGACACTGGTCACACTCAAGGCATTCCACATACGACCTCTAGAGGACGCCGTGTCTCGTTCCCTTCTCAGGGAACCATGGTTACATACGTAACCTGAGACGTTTTATCTGACCAAATGATTCACTGAATTGTGAATCAGTGCATGATTCAGTGAATCATTTGGGTCTGTTCTGGACTGAAAGCTATCATATGACATGAGTCAAATGGACTACTTTTAGGATGCTTTTTTTGTAAGAAAAGAACAGCGGATTCTCTTCCACAGAAGAAACGAGTCAAACAGGTTTGGATCGACAGGACGGTGAGTAATGACACAATTGAAATGTTTGGGCTTTCATTGACCTGGCTCTTTCTGTCCTGCCGGTGTGAGATGTGAACACAGTGTGCTGTAGGTCAGGAAGTAGGTGGCGAATGACGGCCCATCCCTGAAGGCCAGAGGAAGAGCTCCTCTGTAAAGGCCTGAAGCTCCCTCGTCTCTGGCGATGCTCAACAGGCAGTGGATCGGCCCACTGTATTTGGGTTTGAGTCCACTCCTCTCGCTCTCGGTCTGACACTGAAGACGAACCTTCACAATGTCGCCAGGTGACATTACTGAGATCTAGAGAACAGAGAATATATGACACAATGTTTTGATCACTTTATGTGTATGTTTTATTAACAATCACACTTGTGTTTCTTGGTTTTGATATATATTTATCATATACAGTACTTGTCAAACGTTTGGAAACATTATGATTTTGTAATGTTTTTGAAAAAGTCTCTTATGCTCACCAAGGCTGCATTTACTTGATCAGAAATACATAAAACAATTATGAAAAATAATATCTCACATCTTCTGAAGAGCGTTTGTCTGTTCATCTCTCAATCATCATTGCATTGGATCATTTCAATCTCATCTTATTAAGATATATCAAAACCAAGAAACACAAGTGTGATTATTAATAAAACATACACGTAAAGTGATTAAATTGTTTTTATTACAATTGAAAATATGTGAATATTTAGTAAAATGTAATGTAATTCTGTGATCAAAGCTGAATTTCAGATCATTACTCCAGTCTTCAGTGTCACTTGTTCCTTCAGAAATCATTCTAATATTAAAGTTTAATAATCAATTAATTAATCAAATTTATTTAATAATCAAGACTCAGAAACTGGGCTGCATATAAATATTGAAATTGCATATAAGGTATTTTAATGTAATTGCTTCTGCACACTTTGTTGTTGAAATATAAATAATTAAACAGTGGTGGCAATACTAAAAACTCATTTTCATGACGGATTTATTCAAACATACATTAAATAATGAATAATTTTTTTTTTTTTAAATATATATATATCCTAAACAACTTGGCTAACAAAAAATCGTCCGAGTATATTTTACTAACGTTCTCATTAAGTGAACATTTCTGAATGTTCTCTGAACTTTCAAAACATCCTTTTTCTTTTTATTGTTTTAGGAAAAAAATTTTGTTGGTTGTGCAAACGTTAAGGGAACGTTCTATTAATTTCACAAATATTATGGGAATGCTACTTTTGAATTTTCTCTGTAGCAAGGCTGTAGAGTTTAGTAGAGACGCTATGACATGTCTTTACCAATATCAGAGACTGCTAAATTGTCCCAAGCAATCATTTTAATCCAACAATTAAACGTCTGTTGTCTGCCGTTATTTCCCCATCAATGCCACAATCACTACACCCTTTGCTCTGTACGTTCTGAAACAAGTAGTAACATTTAAAAAGGTTAGACAGACGTCCAGCTAAAAGATTTCAGAATAAAAAACATTCCATGAATGCTGTATTAATAATGTTTTTGTGCTAACGTTTTGAGAACATTATTAAAAGACCAGAGAACTTTGAACGAAAATTCTATTAACGTTACTTGAAGAATGTTTGTTCAATAACTTTGAGAGAACCTTGACAGAATGTTCTGACAACATTCCAAGTTAATGGACATTGAATTGTCTTCCTAAGTTAATTGTATAGTAACGTGACATTGGTTACAAGCGATTTTAGTCATTTCATGATTAAAACATTGATTGAACCCCTTTTTCCCAACACCTTCTGATGTTCATTCATGTTTATTTGCTGCTGTAACTAGTAGTAAAGAAGAAGAGATGATCAGTTGACGCGACACATTAAAAGGCACCAAAACCACAAATATTGTTTGGATATTTAAAACTTCACAGATCTCAGACCTGTGCCACTCCTGCCACCAGGCCTGACAGGAACACATCAAGCTTCGTGTTGGCAGCACCGATCCCGCGGAACCGAGCCAAACACTGCAGACAGTTCCGGTAAGTGCCGAACACCACAGAGGACGTCATGGATATAGTGGTGATCGGCAAAGCCATTCCCTTAAAGAAGCCATGGGCCTGCAGCAAAACACGAGCATGAGAACTTAGAGAGAGAACTGGCCGAATCTGACAGATAACATGTCTCTATTATCATTACTACAGTATCCACCTTGTTTTGCAACACGCAAGCTATTTTCTGCGAATGTGCAAGACTTCCGATTCATTCCCCTGATAGCACATAGTGTTTGCTCATCGGCAATGTGTCTATAGGACGTTTCCTATCAGATGTCGAATAGACGTTTAGAAGATGTTTATGATGTAAAACTGACATCTTAGAGACATCTGTCAGATGTTTGTCCACAGCCGATGCTTTCCAGATGAAGTGATCTTGGAGACCTCAGATAGCACACGTACGTCTGCAAGATGTCTGTTAAAGATCACTTCATCTGGAAAGCATCTGCTGTGTACAAACATCTGATAGACGTCTTTAAGATGTCAGTTTTACATGCATTCTAAGATCTTCTAAACTTTTTTTGGGGCCGATTTGACATCTGATAGGAAACGTCCCATAGATTGCAGATGAGCAAACGCTCTAAAAAATACGTCTTGCAGATGTAAACGCAGACGTCAAATAGACGTCTCCGTGACGTACTTGTGCTATCAGGGGTCTGGGTTTATAATTATGACGATACATTTAAATATTATAAGAAACACCAGTCTGCGATCAAGCAGCATAACAAGCTGTTTTGTACCACTAAATATAACTGGATGCCAATGACACCAAAAGTCTCGCGCATACGAGTTATAAAGTTGTGGCCTAATGGTTAGAGAGTCGGACTCATAACCCAGAGGTTGTGGGTTTGAGTCTCATACCGGCAGGATTGTAGGTGGGGGGAGTGAATGTACAGTCTCTCTCCCAAGCGTCAATACACGACTGAGGTGCCCTTGAGCAAGGCAACAAACCCCCAACTGCTCCCCGCAGCAAAAATGGCTGCCCACTGCTCCGTGTGTGTGTGTGTGTGTGTGTGTGTGTGTGTGTGTGTGGGTGTTGTGGTTGTGGTGTGTGTGTGTGTGTTGTGTGTGTGTGGTGTGGTGTGTGTGTGTGTGTGTGTGTGCACGTTGGATGGGATAAATGCAGAGCACTAAATCCGAGCATACTGGCACCTGTCCCTAAAACGCCATGTCGCTCTTATGTCAAAAATAAGGTGGATAGCTTAAACTTTCGTATTTTCCAAAAGAAATAGGAGTGTGTTTGATTGTTTTTTGTGTTACAGGAAGTTCAAATGATGGTGGGTTCCTATGGAAGCCCGTTTCCGCCACTAAATAAAACAATAAAAAAGTAATTGCGACTTTATCTCACAATTTGGACTTTTCTCACAGAATTGAATGATACAAAACTCGCAAATTGCGAGTTATAAAGTCAGAATTGTGTGATATAAACTCGCAATTGCTGAGAACATAATGTTTTCCCCCTCAAAATTGGACTTTATAACCTTTTTTATTATTTTTTATTCAGTGGCAGAAATGGGCTTCCATAGGTTCCTTAAGATATCAAAAAGGATGATTTCTTGGATATATGAATTATGGTGGCAGTGCAAAATTAGTTATTTTAGTTAATTAAAGTAAAACTAAACGCACAAGAAACATTTTCGTTATTTAATTAAAAAATGTATAATAAAGTAAACTTATTTCATCTAGTCTCATTTTGATTTAGTTTAACTTGATGTATTAAAATAACAAAAAATGAAATAAAAAATAAGTATATAAACATTTAAATTAATAATAATAAAAATGACAAAAAAAACAACATTTAACTAAAATTAAAACAAAATCAGAAAATATACAAATAAAGCAAATTCGAAATATTAATGAAATCTATATCTCTACGGTAAAATAGCACTGCTTCACAGTGTTTTAGGGTTTCTTTATAACAGTAAAGATTCATCAGTAAACATTCAGATTTGAGGAATCATTCATATGTGGAGGTGCATTAATCATTAAACATGAAGTAAATGTACGTTTCGTACCCCTTCTCTTTTAACGGTGGTTACGATGCAGTGCCAGATTCCAGTGAACTGTTTCTGAGTTTGGATTCTGACCTGTGCAGGGGTCAAATCAACATATTCATGCTCAGGAGATGATGTTACAACAATGCATGTCTTAAGTTATGAGCCAAATCTAATATGGCACTTAATAATAATGCGTGATTGAGTGTACTTTGACAGTATCCAGTGGATAACCGACCGCCACACCACACGCTCCTGGAACACAACAACAGCACATCAGAACAGTGTGTCCTGCAATATGTGATGAATGACATGCTCTCGAATATGACACATACCGATATCAATCATTCTGAAGCGTCAATAACTAAATGTGTTTATTTGCCTTAAGGAACAGGGTTTACAAATGTCTTGTGTGAACTGAAACATGTTCAAATGTATTGTTTATAAAGTATTCTTCACATAATCTTCTGTGGGAATCCGAACAACGGCGACGTGAGATAAGACCCAAAATTATTTCTGATTTCTAAATAAATTTATATTTTATTTTTAAATCCAATTTTTGTCTTATTCATGCATTTTATTGTCATATTAATCCGATTTTTATATACAATTAAAACACTTAACAATTAGTTATTTTTTATATTTGTAAAGTATTTCTTTTTCTTGCCTATTAATATATTGATTTTCCAAATTAAAAAGAACTTTTTTAAATGTTGTGTTCATGCAACACAAGGTTTTGCATGAAGATCTTTAAAAACAATTAACATTCATTTAAGATTAAATCAGAGAATAATAATGAATAATTAGATTTATTATTTTTTATGTATTTTTTTAAATACTTTTCTTATTCCAAAATTTCTTTTCCAGGTAAAATGTTGACTTTTATAAATGCTGTGCTTTATTTAACACAAGGATTGTGCCCAATGAAGACCTAACATCATTGCTGTTTTTCTATTTAAATTTAAAAAATTGATTACATTTACTTTTTTTTTTTATAAACATTCTGATGTGCACTAATTTGCTTTCATGCAAAAAAACAGTCAAGTACACCCTGCAGCAGAGACTCTAGTGTCAAAAACATTCAACATACTGTATAGGTCTTCTCTCAAATCTCTCTACAAAAAATAGCAGAGAATTAACCAAACAAACAACAGACTTTGAACTGTACCTCCAAATGATCCTGCAAGGAAGTCGGCGAAATGCATCGTCCCGTATTCATTCTAAACGCCTATGACATTATTATCATAGTTTCTGATAAATAATTACACAATGCGACACTGTCGTGCTCCAGTGAAGGTTGCTGGTGTTAGTGCTTTTGTAACAGTCCCTCATTCTCACGTGGTTCTTGTGCAACTGCACCAGCATGTTTATGCATGCTCTTATTTAAAAGCCTTTACATGCATAACATGAAGTGCATTTATTTGAACTTTATAACTGGTCATTTTTGTATTTCTATTCTGCAAGCTCATGACAGGTGATTCGCTGCATTCTGTATGTTATAGCATTTGATGAATAAACCTTTAGATAATTAGTGAGTGTATTCGCACACGCATTGCAGCATTGGCGTTTGGACCCTAAACAGCATAAACAAGCTGATGCAACGCGGAAGAGAAATTACGAGTGCAATGAATCTTTAAACCGATTCCTTTCGAAAGATTCTATTGAGTCGATTCGCGAGTCACTGACAGTTAAGAGAACTATGATCTTGAAAATAGAGCGACAACAGCAGTATTGTGCCAAATATTTATTTATCTAAAAAAAAGGAACACTTTTGTTCTATGTTACTAATGTAACTTAAAGGTTAGATGGATAGGATTCACACATAATTGAAATAGTGGCGCAGGAAGCCACATCACACAGGAGCCGAGTTTTGTTTATTGAATCTCTTTAATATAAATAACAAATCAAGGTCTATTTTATATCTGTCTATCTATCTAAAATAACAATATCCCTGATAGCACACGTACGTCACGGAGACGTCTATCTGACGTCTGCGTTTTACTTCTTCCGCGCATCAGTACCGTATTCCTTTAGACAGTGTTGGCTCATGTTTCGCAATCCGCATTATTCAGCCATGTCTCGTCCTTCTATGTCAGCATCGTCTTTCAAATCTGACGGTTTGAATATGTCTTATGATGATTATATACTGACCATGCTCCAATTCATCTACTCATAAGCTTTGTTTGTACACAGCAGATGCTTTCTAGATGAAGCAGCGCTCTTTAACAGACATCTTGCAGATGTACGTGTGCTATCTGGGTTTGCTGGGGAAGTCAGTGTGCCTATTGGTTAGATTAGCCAAAGGTTGCGGGTTCGAGTCTCGTACCGGCAGGGATTGTAGGTGGGGGGGGGAGTGAATGTACAGCGCTCTCTCCCACCTTCAATACCACGACTGAGGTGCCCTTGAGCAAGGCACCGAACCCCCAACTGCTTCCCGGCGCCCACTGCTGTGTGTGTGTGTGTTCACTGCTGTGTGTGTGTGTGTGTGTGTGTGTGTGTGTGTGTGTGTGTGTGTGTGTGTGGGTGTGTTCACTGCTGTGTGTGTGTGGGTGTGTGTGTGTTCCTGCTGTGTGTGTGTGTTCACTGCTGTGTGTGTGTGGTGTGGTTGTGTGTGTGTGTGTGTTTGTGTTTGGTGTGTGTGTGTGTGTGTTGTGTGTTTGTGGTGTGGTGTGTTCACTGTGTGTGTGTTGTTTGTGTGTGGTGTGTGTTTCACTTCCTGTGTGTGTGTGTTCACTGCTGTTGTGTGTGTGTGTGTGTTGTGGTGTGTGTGTGTGTGTGTTGTGTGTGTGTTGTGTGTGTGTGGGGGTGTGTGTTCACTGCTGGTGTGTGTGTTCCACTGGCTGTGTGTGTGTGTGTGTGTGTGTGTGTGTGTGTTTTCGGCTGTGTGTGTGTGTGTGTGTGTGTGTGTTCACTGCTGTGTGTGTGTGAGTGTGTTCACTGCTGTGTGTGTGTGCACTTTGGATGGGTTAAATGCAGAGCACTAATTCCAAGTATGGGTCACCATACTTGGCCACATGTCACTTCACTGAGTAAAAACCGAAATGAATTGTTCAAACGAATCAATCAAATGAACCACCCAAACGAACCGATTCACTCAAACGAGTCGGATTCCCGGCGCTAGCACAACTTACAGCGAAGGCACGTCATGAATATTAATTAGCTCCACCTCCTATGGCTTGGCTAGACTACTGAATATTTTAAAAAACCTAGCAATGACCCATCCAATAGCGAAGACCTGACTTGTGAACGGAAAAGCAAGGAGGAACAGGAATCCTTTTTAAATCCGCAGGTTGCGATTGGGCGCACGCGCACACACCTCCTCGACACCCATCCATGCATGCATGCATCCAGAGCCCGCTACACAAATAGACAGTGCACCCAGCAGGTGGTAGACAAGCTAGTAGGAGAAATTTTCCACTACGACCCGATTAGTGGCTTACAGTTGGCGCAGACTCGACCTGCCAGCTGCGTTACCGCTACACCGCACCATCGCAACCTGAAGACTTATCACAGGACACTAAACCCGAGTTAACTCTTCAAAACAGATCTGAGCTCCATCTCATCTAAAGGAACGGTTGTTTCTGTCAGCTTGAAGCAGTGATGGACTTCCTTGCTGGATGCATAGGAGGTGAGACATGTCTACCAGTACAGTAGAGTACAGTAAACTCCTGTCTGCTAGATTAGGCTTAGTTAAGCTTGTTAAGAGGGTCTAACCCACGTCCAGTCTGCGTCTATATCAAATATAGATAGTATTTTTTTACATCCAGACTCCGTCTGCTCGTTCACACAGTTGAAGTGCAGTCATGCATATGTGTGGAGTTTATTTAGAATTATCTGAATTATTTGTAGTGGAGCAGGAGGCCACGTCACGCTGGACACGTGATAAGAGTTTGTATTTATTGAATCTGTTAAACACACATGATACATCTGTTTTAAGTGCTAAAGAGCTGATATAATTGAAGATTAGAAATGAGCACTCATGTCATATCTATCTAGCTATGCGACTTTTTTTTAGCTGTTCAGGTTTTATATTCAGACTGTGTGTTGAGGTGGTGGAGTCACGTGATGGAATTCTGCTCTGCCGCCTTTGAAGTAAAGAATGTTACATTGTGACTGATGTGCTGCCGCTGAATGATTGATGTTCTACATTTGGTTACAATGTCAGCCTTTTTCTTTGTGGTGGAGAAACTAAGTAATTGCTACTTTTTTTCACGGTTTTCTTTCTTTCGTTTTCACAAATGTCTGGCTTTTTTTCTCGGAATGAAATAAAAAATGAAAAGAATCATTTTTAATTTTTATCTCACAGTGTTGCGAGCTTCTATCTCACAATTCAGACATTTCTTCTTAAAATTGTGTGTTTCTATCTCACAATTTTGCACAAAAAAAAGTGAGTTATTTATATATTGATATTTATTTATTTATTTATTTTTATCCTGTGGCAGAAACCAGTTTAAGCTGTTTACATTTGTGATTGATTAACAGATGATGTTGCAGTATTTCTGGAGTACTAATTTGAATGGGTTTCATTTGCACAAGATACAGTTTAGTCTTTATTATCTATTCAGCATTCGTTATAAATTCTATTGTAATGCTTCTGGATTATGGTCTTGGTCACAAATAAGCACTCAACTGGACCGATCTGGTCACAATAGCGAGTCTGTAATCAGTGTAGTAGGTAAAGGTGAAAGTTTAATAATCAGCTATTGATAAGGCAAATCTGAATATTGGCTTAGGACTTCAGCGTAGTAAACAAGCTAGATTCTCTCTGTCGGATTGTTTGAATGTGATGTAGGATAGAAATACTTCAAATGTGTACAGAATGGTAAAAGTGATTGATTTTAATTGAGCATGTAACCTACAAGCCTCCTTGAAGTCGTCCTGTTTTGTTATAGTCGAATAACAGTCGTGCATGAGCTGCTGTGAAATGTGTTTCCCGGAAGAGCCCAGAATAACCCCCTCCCAAATGCCTGTCCATGTCCCGTCAAACGCAGAGGCGTCCCACACACCCCTGCGGGAGCCAATCCCAGCCACGGGACACGGCCACGTCTCTCTCAAAGCTCCTACCGGCTCGTGTTTCATATTACAGATGTGAAGACACAGTGCTTCATAAAAGTTGCATCACAGGTGTCATTATGAGCCCAGTGCTTCATGGGGGACAAGCCACAGTTTATGTTTCCCTACGTTTATGAATGATTAGATTATGTGGCTTGTCATTTTTTCAATTTGAAATTAACTAGAGCTAGAAAACTAGAAATATAGCTGAAGAATTTTTTCCAACCTCTACTAATATGTATATAAAAACCTATGAAAAAATATACTAATTATTTATTTATTAGTCATTTATTAATAAATAAAATAGATGCATGTACTAATATGTATGTGTATATATCTTATTTTATTATTTATATATTTACTATATATATATATATATATATGTATGTGTATGTGTGTATATATAAATCGTTGTTTATATTGTATATCATTGCTATATATATATAAAACAAATATAAAAGATATGCATATATTGTTTTAAAATTAGTTTTAATTGGTTTAAAAATAAGTTTTTAAATCAGTAAATAAAAAATAAACAAGGCATGTTTTCCATGCTGTTTTTCACCAAATGAACAACACAAGTAATAATGATATTTAATCTTTTTTATGTGCACCAATGTAACAATATTTAATAATAAACAGTGATATAATCAAACTTACTGACTATTAAAACATCTGTCTGAACACTCTCAGAATTACATTATCAAGTAAAATTTTTGTGTGAACAGCAAATATATTGGGAATATAATCTGTATGTCACTCAGTGCTGCTCTTTGCCTTTACTGTATCTATATATTTTTTGGTTTTACATAACATCACTGTCCTCTTAAGTCAGCTCTTGTCCCCATTTGACGACTTGAGTCTGTAGCAAAGGACATGTTTTGATTGGTCAGGATGGACCAACGCCTTCGGTCTAGGCTGACTCCCATCAGCCCGAGCACATGTGCGTCGAGCCATGTGGATTCATCATTGGTCTTCTTGGCATGGAGCAGTAACCGCTGATATGTAATACCCTGAGATGCTCATGTAGATCTCCTGTGAGATTTCCAGTCCTATATTAGCATCTTTCAATGTCTGCCAACCAATGACTGACTGAGTTGTTGTGCTGAATCCAAAAAGATGGAAATAAAACACTGAAGATCCTAGAATTGACTCTGTTGTTCATATACAGCTGTGCTTGCAACAGTTTTATGCAAAATTCAGCGCTAAATGTGGTCATGGGGCAATGCAGCATACAAGTGTTGGAAATTATATATATATACCTGATTTTTGTTTTTAGTCAGAATTGCGAGTCGTACTCTCTGAATCGCGGGTCGCACACTCTGAATCGCGGGTCGCACACTCTCTGAATCGCGGGTCTCACACTCTGAATCGTGGGTCGTACACTCTGAATCGCGGGTCGCACACACTCTGAATCGCGGGTCGCACACACTCTGAATCGCGGGTCGCACACTCTTTGAATCGCGGGTCGCGCACTCTCTGAATCGCGGGTCGCACACACTCTGAATCGCGTGTCACACACTCTGAATTGCGGGTCGCACACTCTGAATCGCGGGTCGCGCACTCTCTGAATCGCGGGTCGCGCACTCTGAATCGCGGGTCGCACACACTCTGAATCGTGGGTCGTACACTCTGAATCGCGGGTCACACACACTGAATCGCGGGTCGTACACTCTGAATCGCGGGTCACACACACTGAATCGCGGGTCGTACACTCTGAATCGCGGGTCGCACACACTCTGAATCGCGGGTCGTACACTCTGAATCGCGGGTCGCACACTCTCTGAATCGCGGGTCGCACACTCTCTGAATCGCGGGTCGCGCACTCTCTGAATCGCGGGTCGCACACTCTGAATCGCGGGTCGCGCACTCTTTGAATCGCGGGTCGCACACTCTCTGAATCGCGGGTCTCACACTCTGAATCGTGGGTCGTACACTCTGAATCGCGGGTCACACACACTGAATCGCGGGTCGTACACTCTGAATCGCGGGTCGCACACACTCTGAATCGCGGGTCGCACACTCTCTGAATCGCGGGTCGCACACTCTCTGAATCGCGGGTCGCACACTCTCTGAATCGCGGGTCGCACACACTCTGAATCGCGGGTCGTACACTCTCTGATCGCGGGTCGTACACTCTCCTGAATCGGCGGGTCTTACACTCTCTGAAGCGCGGGTCGCACACTCTCTGAAGCGCGGGTCGCCCTCTCTGAATCGCGGGTCGCGCACACTCTGAATCGCGGGTCGCACACTCTCTGAATCGCTGGTCGCACACACTCTGAATCGCGGGTCGCACACACTCTGAATCGCGGGTCGCACACACTCTGAATCGCGGGTCGCGCACTCTCTGAATCGCGGGTCGCACACTCTCTGAATCGCGGGTCGCACACTCTGAATCGCGGGTCGCACACACTCTGAATCGCGTGTCACACACTCTGAATTGCGGGTCGCACACTCTGAATCGCGGGTCGTACACTCTCTGAATCGCGGGTCGCACACACTCTGAATCGCGTGTCACACACTCTGAATTGCGGGTCGCACACTCTGAATCGCGGGGTTCTCGCGACTCTCTGAAATCCGGGCGCGTCCAAAGGACAGGTGAATTCTGAGTCTGGAATCGCGGGGCAAGAAGAGACATGAGTCGCGCACTTCTGAGTCGCGGGCGCACACTCTTGAAGCGGGTCGCACACGCCTGCTGAATCGCGGGTCCTGCACGACACTCTGTAATCGCGGGTCGCTCATACCTCTCTGAATCGCGGTCTCGTACACTCTCTGATCGCGTAGTCGCACAGGGCTCTCAGTGAATTCGGCGGGTCCGCACACTCTCTAAGTCGCGGTGTCGCCCTCTCTGATCGAGGGTCTCGACAAATCTGAGGTGCCGTGGCGGGTCGCACACTCTGAATCGCGGGTCGCACACTCTGAACGCGCGTGGCGTACACTGTCTGACTCGCTGGTCGCGCCACACTCTGAATCTCGGTCTCGCACACTCCTGAATCAGCGTTCGCACACGTCTTAATCTCGTGTCGCGGCACGAAACTTCTGCATCGCGGTGCGCGGCACGGGAGAGCGTCGAATCGGGGTTCGCTGCGACGGTCTCTGAATCGCTTGTCTCGTGGTGGGGGGCACACTTCTTGATCGTGCGGGTTCGCGTCACTGAGGGGGAACTCTGAATCGCGGGGTGGGCGTACTCTGGGTCTTATCGCAGGTTTCGCACACTTCGTTCTTAATCGCGGTTCCTGCCCGCACTCTCTGAATCGCGGGGCGCGCACTCTCTGAATCATCTACTCTCGTAAAACATCTTGAATCTCGCTGGGGAGGCGTTGCGTAGAGGGAGGTGCGGGTCGCGCACAGATCTCTGAATCTCGCTTATGAAGGTTCGCGCACATCGGGTCTCTGAATCGCGGGTCGCACACACTCTGAATCGCGTGTCACACACTCTGAATTGCGGGTCGCACACTCTGAATCGCGGGTCGCGCACTCTTTGAATCGCGGGTCGCACACTCTCTGAATCGTGGGTCGCACACTCTCTGAATCAATCTCACGAGTCGCACACTCTCTGAATCGCGGGTCGCACACTCTCTGAATCAATCTCACGAGTCGTAAACTCTCTGAATCGCGGGTCGCGCACTCTCTGAATCGTGGGTCGCACACTCTGAATCAATCTCACGAGTCGTAAACTCTCTGAATCGCGGGTCGCACACTCTCTGAATCGCGGGTCGCGCACACTCTGAATCGCGGGTGGTCGTACTCTCTGAATCGCGGGTCGCACACTCTGAATCGCGGGTCGTACACTCTGAATCGCGGGTCACACACACTGAATCGCGGGTCGTACACTCTGAATCGCGGGTCATACTCTCTGAATCGCAGGTCGCACACTCTCTGAATCGCGGGTCGCGCACTCTCTGAATCGCGGGTCGCACACTCTGAATCGCGGGTCGCGCACTCTTTGAATCGCGGGTCGCACACTCTCTGAATCGCGGGTCGCACACTCTCTGAATCAATCTCACGAGTCGCACACTCTCTGAATCGCGGGTCTCACCCACACATACTAATCGCGTAAAAAAAAACACAAAAAAAAATTCGCAAACAAAACCTCTGAATCGCGTGTCACCCCCCTCTGACATTGCGGTCGCACACTCTGAAAAATCGGGATCGTACCCGTCTGAATCGCGGATCTGTATACAACTACTATTATACAATCGCGGGTCGCGCACAGGATCTCTGAATCGCGGTCGCGCACAAAAAACTCTCTGAATCGTGCCTGGGTCCTGTCCACTCATCTGCAAAATTCGCGGGTCTTCAAACACTCTCATGAATCGCAGGATCGTAACACTCTCATGACTGCGATGTCGCACACGTATCTCTGACATCGCTTCGATCCGCACACACTCTGAATCGGCGGTCGACCACTCTGCATATTTCGCCGGGGTCGCACACGTCTTGAAATCGCTGGTCCACACTCCTCTGACTCGCTGGTCTTAAACACTCTGAATTCGCGGGTCGTAACACACTCTGAATCGCGGGTCGCACGAATCTCGTGAATCAATCTGTCTCGCACATCTCTCTGAAAAATCGCAGGGTCTGCACACTCTGAACGCTGGTCTTACACCTGAATCGGCCCAGGTGGCTCGTATCTCTCTGAATCAGCGGTCGCGCACTCTCTGAATCGGGGTCGCACTACTCTCTGAATCAATCTCACGTTCCGTAACTCTCTGGAATCTCGCGGGTCGCCCGCACCGTCTCTGAATCGCGGGTCCGCACACAATTGTCTCTGATCGTGGGTCGCACACTCTCGGAATCAATCTCACGAGATCGTAAACTCTCTGAATCGCGGGTCGCACACACTCTGAATCGCGTGTCACACACTCTGAATTGCGGGTCGCACACTCTGAATCGCGGGTCGCGCACTCTTTGAATCGCGGGTCGCACACTCTCTGAATCGCGCACACTCTGAATCGCGGGTCGCGCACTCTTTGAATCGCGGGTCGCACACTCTCTGAATCGCGGGTCGTACTCTGAATCGCGGGTCGCACACTCTCTGAATCAATCTCACGAGTCGTAAACTCTCTGAATCTCGCGGGTCGCACGCTCTCTGAATCTCGCATGCTCTCTGAATGTCGCGAGTCGTAAACTCTCTGAATCGTAGGTCGCATACTCTGAATCAAGCAAGATGTTTTTGGAGAAAAAAGAGATACAAACTCAGATTTGCAAGTTGTAAACTAAGAATTCAAGGAAAAAGTCATAATTTTGAGAAAAATTGCAATTTTTTTATTAAGTGACGCAAACAGGTTTCTATAGGTATACAGTGTATGTTGCTCAATAGTTAAGCATTATTTCTCTTTTCTGTCCAGGTGCTGCCGGGGTCCTCGTCGGACATCCTTTTGACACGGTTAAGGTTAGTAATCATTGACTCGTGTTATTCGAGTGCGAGTGCTTTTGCTGCACGTAGGTTGAGCAAATCTGTCATCTGAACCGGCTGTTGATTTCTTAGAAACTCTCTTAAAACAAACGAGCAAACACTTATCATTGCTATTTTTGGCTGATGTTTAACGCAGGGGAGCTTGTTTCTGTCATGACACTTTACTCCATCCTATCCATTTCAAGCTGAACCCTGTGACTTAAAAATGACTTCTGTTGCTAAATAAATCATTTGTGAAAACATTATACTGGTTCTGTGCTCACAGGGTAACTAATTAAAAGTAGTGACGCTATTAACTGTTTATTTGTATTTATATTGTTACATTTGTATTATATTTATATAGTTTGAAATTATATATTCTTATATATACACCACACAAATTTGGCAAATTTTATTTAATAGTATTTAATATTTATTTCATCTTTTTGATTATAATTTTTTGATGCTGCTGTTTTTTATTATAACAGTTTTATTATTAATTTATTTAGTGTGAATTTATCTGTTCAAGTTTAATGCTTTATATTCACTGAGATCTCCATTATTTTTGTGCCAGATAAATACTGCTCTCATTTCTAAAAATAAATAATTAAAAACAAAATCACCTGATAGTTTGTTTCTAAAGAGTATGCCCCTTATATACTGCATCTTTAATATAATTAGCTAATTATGTTAGTAACTTGTGTTTCAACTAAAAGAAATACATTGCTAACTTTATAATTGAAATATTTATCAATGTATTTAATACGTTTTCTGGTTTGAATTATTTAATACTGCTTCACATTAAGTCATATTTCTGTCACTTGTATGTTTGTTTTAATTGTTTTTTTATTACTTATTTTGTAGCTTCTTTCTTATTTTACTACTGTCTGTTTACTGTCTTGAATATTTAGGGCCTATACTTGGAAGAACTTAATTGAGAAGTAATTGATTGATATTATGCCATTGTGTTTTCATTGTTTATATTTTTAGGCTGTAATGCATAGCATTTTTTACAGGTTACATTTTTTCTATTTGTTTTTATTCAAAGTGACTTACAGGAAATGTGTTATTGAATCAATTCTTGCCAGGTTTAAAACTAGGCTGCAACCAGCGCTGTTCTTCAACCACTAAACCACAGTGGCGTTTCACCTGCTTCCATATTCAAAAGAAGCTCTGAAGTACGAGCTCTTTTTATCGTGGGTTTGTAGTAATCAGGTTATCTCTCCTGTAGGTTCGTCTTCAGGTCCAGAGTGTGGATAAACCACTTTACCGAGGGACTTTTCACTGTTTCCAGTCCATCATACGTCAAGAGTCAGTGAGTGAAAACTCTTCAGTGGTTTTATGTTCTTCTCTTTAACTGCAGCACAAACACCTACGCTCACATAAAGCCATATATACTATAGAGCAAATCTCAACTAGCTGATGTTGTTGTTTGTTTTTATTGGGTCACAAAATGTAAACTATATTATTGTCCAGCTCTAATCTGCTAAATGTGATTATAAGGCATGAAGATATTAAGATATAATAAACATTAACATCTGGATTTTCTGTAAAGCTGCTTTGAAACGGTGTGTATTGTGAAAAGAGTTATATAAATAAATTTGACTTGATTTCACTCTGCTAGTCAATGAAAACAATTCAGATTTTTTTTAAGGTTGTTCACATGAATATTTAAATTTGGACCCTATTAAAGCCTGTATATATATAACATTGCACTCTGCCATTGTTAATTTTAATTAAATTTTTTTAATTTTATTACATGTTAAAAAGTTAATACATTTATTAAATGTAATAAAATATTTATTTCAGTTACTATTTACATTAATAATTTAGTTACATTTTAAAATAATTATTCCACGATGGATTAGTGGAAAAAGGATCTCCGTATTACTATAAGTATATTTATTTTTTTATTTACAAATTTTTTTTTTGTTGCTTGTTACACTTACACTGAAACCAGATCTGATCTTTGTCGCTGGGGAAAACGTGAAATCTGGTCACGTTCCCGTTGGCGGTGTAATTGTGGGTCAAGGTGTCAAAAGTACTGAGGACTGTACTAAGTACAAGTACCAGAAATGTGTCAGACATTTTAACTCATTAAAGTCTAAGTACCTACGCAAAGAGACTTCGCTAAAGTAAACATTTAATTGTAACTTTAGTTTGTACTTTATATATTTTCGTCATTTTAGTATTTTTGAGCAAAAAAGGTGTGTTATATATAAATATATATATACATACCCTGCACACACACACACACCAATAAATATGGCAAATTTTATTTAAAGAATTTAATATTTATGATTTAACTTTTAATTATTAGTTTTTTTTATTTTTTTATTGTAGTGGGAATTTATCTGTTCAAGTTGCATGCATATCACATTTCTTGAGATCTCCATTTTATTTTTGTGATAACTAGAAAAAAAAAAATTATGTATAATTTTTTTGTAAGTCTTTAATTCTAAAACTTATTTTATTAGCATTAAATGATTTAAGTAAATGTTTTTATTCAAAGTACATTTAATGGACTTTTTTTTTTTGTTATTTCTCCTTGGAAATTTAGAATTTTTATTAACTATCACTATGAAGATTGTTAATAATTGTTTTGATATATTTGTTATTTAATTTTACTTTGTTGTTTGACTACCATGATTTCACTTCTGTTAGTCCACTGTAAACGTTCAAAAATGTAAACCCATGTTACTGTTATAAAAAAAATCACAGAAAAAAACTTTTTGTTTATTAAGTTATTACTGTTTAATTAGTGTAATAATTTATTACAAATGTTTTAATTAATTTCATATGCTAATTGTACTTGTTTAACTCATTATTAGAAAATAAAATAGTTGTTTTATCCTAATGACTTCAAAACGAGGTGAGTAAATGATAACGAATGCTAAATGTTGGTTACAATCCCTTTTCAGACACCAGGCTTGAACTCTATGTAGTGTTTTAACTAAACTACATTAATATTTAAATTAATATTTTTAGTCTAATATTATTGTTTAATATGTATAGTCATTGTATATTGTACATTTATTATACTTTTATTTAAATATGATATATTATTTCGTAACTTTTTTACCGTTTTACAGTAAATATTGTTAAATTATTTTATATAAGTCATTGACGTATAGTTCTTAAGACTTGTGTATTTTATCATTCTCGAGTGCCATGAAGATAGTCGTTGATGTTGATATGGCATAAAATGATAAAAATAAAAAATAAATTACTCAAATATTTGATGCCTCTGGTGCTGTCTTTGATATCTTTGCATTTATGCATGCAAATAAATGCAGCTTGGATCACTTTGCTTCACCTTCTCTGCAGATGTTTGGCCTTTATAAAGGCATTGGGTCACCCATGATGGGCCTGACGTTCATCAACGCCATCGTCTTTGGTGTTCAGGGCAACACCATGCGCATGTTGAGTGAGGATACACCTATGAACCAGTTCCTAGCCGGAGCGGCGGCCGGCGCCATCCAGTGTGTGATCTGCTGCCCAATGGAACTGGCCAAAACCCGAATGCAGATGCAAGGAACGGGCGAGAAGAAGTCATCCTCTCGGAAGGTCTACAAAAACTCGCTGGACTGCTTGGCTCGCATTTATCAGCGTCAGGGCTTGCGGGGAGTCAACCGAGGAATGGTTACGACTCTTATCCGGGAGACGCCGGGCTTCGGCGTTTACTTCCTCGCGTACGACCTCCTGACTCGTTCGCTGGGATGCGAGCCGGAGGACCCGTACATGATTCCCAAACTGCTGTTCGCCGGCGGCATGTCGGGAATCGCGTCCTGGCTTTCGACATACCCGGTGGATGTGATAAAATCCCGGCTCCAGGCTGACGGGGTTGGCGGAAACTACCAGTACAGCAGCATCATGGACTGCACGAGGAAGAGCATCCAGCGCGAAGGTTGGCGGGTTTTCACGCGTGGACTTACTTCCACTCTTTTACGGGCTTTTCCAGTTAACGCAACCACTTTCGCAACGGTCACCCTCTTCCTTTTGTACGTACGTCCGGACGACGGTCCGAAAGATTGCGAAGCTGCTCCAGGTCCGCATCACGCCCCGTTGCAGCAGCAAGTGCAACCATCCAGTCTGTGAGTAACCTCATCTCTCTGGGATATCAACTAGCTTGTAGCACTTCCCAAATCATGGCTGACCTGTTACTAAACTAAACTGTGCAGTCAGCACATCTGTCCAGTGTAAACGGAATTGCACAACCTTTCTATCTGTACACTGACTTGAGCTCTGCATTTGTAAACATATTTTTATATTCAATGATATTTAACAAACACGTTCCCTGTGTCTGCCTTACGAGAGCTGAAAGAATCCGACCTGTGAAAGTAAGAATTTGCATGTTGATGTAATCAACAGCTCCTTTTGTTGTTACTTGGCAGAACTAGAAAAACTTGCTTTGACATTGCAAATTATTGCTACACTGAAGAGAAACCAGTGTCTAAACAAATCCTCGCAAACATACATCAAGTTTAGTTAGGGTGGACACCAATTGATGTGAATGAAAAGAGGCTGTAATGTGTAGACGTATAGCCCATTGGATGTAGGTTGTGCCGTCTTAAGGTTATAGTGTGTTTCCAGAGGTTTTGGTCCACTGGAAAGATGCTTTTTGGAAAGTTAGTTACCAAGGTCCTTCTCAGCCTTGTTTTTGTTTGCATTTAATCTAACATGGCCTCTAACCTGACTAAATTAATACCCCAGACAAAAGATTAAATTTGTACTCTCAACCCCACCCAGGCATGGACAAATATGACTTTGGCACTGGAGAAGATAGTCTTTGTTATTATGATGTTTTTAATCTGAGGAGTGAGAACCTCCTTTTAGTGGAAGCTTCTGGTGAAATTGAAAGGTTACGATATCTTGGCCCAATTTTCAAGCTGTGCAATGAATATGGTAGACACCAAATTACATTTGCCAATGTTCCCAAGTTTCTAAATCACTATCACTAATATGATGTCTGAGGAACTGTTGATATCATCTACTTGAATTGTATTAGCTTGAGTTCATTTGGTTGCTGGTGGACTAAAAAAGAAAATGAACCAAAGGTTTTTGTCCGACAAATCAAATTCTGTCCCCTCAGTGTAAGTTATGAGTACTTTCCTTGTCCAAGCGTCTTCTGCCCTGAAATTATGGTTTATTATCTACAAAATGAATGCAGTATTTGCATGTTTTCTGTAACTTATTAAAGTGTTGGGATACAAGTTGTATCTGCCCCAGTGGATGTCCACTGTAACTATATCTATACTGCTATTAGAGTTTTAAATGACCTGCTGTGTTTAAATAACATCTTTTGATTGACTGAAGCATGTGGGTTGTCTCTAGAGTTATACTGTAAGATCAATATATTTTATGCTTGTATATATCGAAGCTGGAATTTTCTTAGCATATAGAAAGATGTGTATATAGATTTGCATATGTTAGATTTCAAAGTACTGAATGTAGGAAACTAAAACATACACTTGGGAAAGAAGTGTATAACAGACAGAAGAGGTTTCTGTAATGGTTACAGATTGTATGTTGTATTAAATGTAAATATGTAGTATTCCATTAAAAAGGGAAGTTTAGACCGATGCATTGAAAATAAAATATGTTTTGTGTGATATCTGTGAGAAATGTAAATAAACTGTGTTACAGAGTTAGATTGGTTGCAGAAGTACTAAAGTGGTTTCAATTTGAATAGTTTGTTTTCTTTCTTTATTTTTCAAGTTTGTTGTTACTGCTGTTGCTAAACAGATAGAACTGTACTGAATCTGATAAAATGTTTGTCTTATTTTTGTATAAAAAAAACTGTTCTGTGCTGCTCCCATTTGAAAAGTGGTTGGCCTCATCCAATTTACCAATTGCTTTTGGTCAGCTAAAATATGTGAAAATAAATGGGATAACTAATAAGTCTTGTCTTTTTTGTCTTTATAAATAACTTGTTGTCAATTGATGTTGACGTCATGTGGTGTGATAAACACAATAATGAGCTTCTGTGGTTTTAAAAGTATTTTATTTCAGTTTCAACATGAAAATGCATTTCAAGTTATTAACCAAAACATTCATTATTGAGTATTGCCTTCATGTTTTTTTTTCAATTATATTTATGGTTTGACTGTTTAATCCTTGTTACGCCCCATCTAGGGTAAGGGTGCCAAAAGGACAAACAAAAACTAATTCTTGTACCTCAAACTACCCTCGTTCACAAAAGAAAAGAAAATACAATTCCCTACCTCCCTATCCAAAAAATCAATAAAAGGGTTCCAACAAAAATGGCGTCGGTCTCCCTACTTCCCCAGAGCGTTATGCACAATTATGGCACAGGTAGTGACGATTCTCTCCGGCCAATCCGTGATCAGCACAGTTTACACTTCACGTTTTGGTAATGGTACGGTCACTTGGAACCCCAACCGAGGTGGTACTAAAAAAAGTACCAGGTACTGTACCCAGTGGAAAACCCCCCAAAAGTGAACCGTTCCGAGCCGTACCATGCAGTGGAAAAGCGCCATTATTTACAAAGGTGAGCAAACGGGCAATCCAGAATCAAGGCCAAAGAACATGCAGTGGTCGGTATTACAAATGAGTGTGCTAAGCAAACTAACAAACAATATTCAATCTCTCACAGGCAAACACTCAAATAAACACACAGAGATACTCTCAGTCTTACTAACATGTCTGTAACTAACTAGCAGGGTCAAGCAGAGCAAACACAGCAAGTGAGCACAAGACTGATGCAGGAAGTGGTGAAGGAGGCTTTTATAGGCAGCTAGGAGTCAGCTGACTGGGCAGGGCGTGGCACCAATTAGACTGCAGGAACCAACCGGTCTTCCTGGACCGAGACACACAAACACCTCCCAAAACAAAAGAAAACAGAAATAGAACAAAAGGGACATATCAATTCTTTAGAGGGATTCCTGGTTCTAATCTTAAAACTAGTGAACAAACAACTCTAGGTGAGATTATACAACTACTCAAGACACATTACTCATCCTGGGATTTTTTTCCAGGTACACCATCTCTAGTTTTAGCACGCAGCTTGTTTACTTGAGATTCTGCAATGTCTGCCCGCTCTTCTGCCTCTTCCAGCTCGTGCTGCAGTTTTCGTAATTTGGCCAAGTTGGCATTTGCCTGTTCCTCGGCTTCTTCAGCAGAACGTTTGTAAGATTTTACTTTTAGTTGTAGCTTGTCCACTAAGTCTTGCAGTCTTGCCAGGTTCTTGCGATCCTCGTCTGTCTGATAAGTCAGCTCTTTTATGCGTCGCTCATACTTTCTCACACTTTTAATGGACTCTGAACCTCGCTTTTGCTCTGCATCCAACTCATTCTCAAGCTCACGGATACGTGCCTCCATTTTCTGTAGCTGCTTTTTCCCACCTTTCATTGCTACTTGCTCTGCTTCATCTAGACGGTGCTGTAGGTCCTTAATGGTCAGTTCCATGTTCTTTTTCATCCTTTCAAGGTGTGCACTAGTGTCTTGTTCCTTCTTTAACTCTTCGGCCATCATAGCTGCATCAGTAATGGCTTTCTTTGCCTTTTCTTCTGCATTGCGATTCTCTTGCACTAGCTCCTCCATTTCATTTTGCAACAGAAGCAGATCAGATTCTTGCTTTTTCTTTTGGTTGATGAGGCTAGTGTTTTGGGAGTGTAAGAGTTGCATCCTCTCAGTTGCTTCAGTAAGTTCATGTTCAGCTAGTTTGCGACACCTCTCTGTTTGTTCCAGCACTGCTCTCAGTTCTTCTAGTTCTGCTTGAATCAGGTTGTTTCTGCGCTCCAACAGTGCAATGTTTTCTTTGAGATCATCATTACTGTGAAGTGTGTCGTCCAGCTGTAGTTGAGTGTCCTTTAAGCATGACTGGATCATCTTCAGCTGCTTCTGGGCATCAGCTGCCTGCCTATTGGCCTGGCTCAATTGAATTTCCATTTCATTAAGGTCTCCCTCCATCTTCTTTTTTACTCTTAAGGCCTCGTTACGGCTTCTAGTCTCTGCCTCAAGAGACGCCTGCAAGGATTCAACCATACGCTGGTAGTTTCTTTTTGCTTGTTCCATTTCCTCATCCTTCTCAGCCATCTTGCGCTCAACATCTGCCTTCAACTGGTTGAACTCCAGCTGAGCTCGTAGGATCTTACCTTCTTCATGCTCGACTGAAGCATCAGCTTCTTCTAGTGCAGACTGCAACTCTGCTTTCTCCTGTTCCAGTTGTTTCCTCAGTTTTTCTAACTCATGAACACACTTTCGTCCTTCACTCACTTGATCTGTTAAGTCTGAGATCTCCTCCTGTAGATTCTTGTTTTCCCTCTTGACAGTCTCCAGGTGATCTAGCGTTTCTTCATAAGAATTCTTCAGTTTAAAGAGTTCTGTACTTAAGCTGCGGGCTTCCTTTTGTGCTCCCTCAAGCTCACATTGTGACTCTTCATACTTTTGCTTCCACTCTGCAATGACTTTGTCAAAGGATCTCTGTTTTTTGTCCAGGGCCGCAGATGCTGCATTTGACCGTTCAAGATCTAGCATCAGATCCTCAATCTCATTTTGCAGCCGATGTTTTGTTTTCTCAAGAGAAGAACACTTTGCATTCACTGCTTCCACTGCTTCCTCTGCTTCTTGCAATTTTTGTACAAGTTTCTTCTTGGCTTCCTCCAGTTCCTCCGTTCTCTGAATTCCGTCAGTCTCATACCTTGCCCTCCATGTTGCTACCTCTGTATTGGCCTTGGATAATGCCCGTTGGAGCTCAGCTTTTGCTTCTTGTTCCTCTTCAAATTGCTCTCTTAGTAAGTCACAATCATGACGGGCTGACTGTACAGCATGAGCAAGAGCACTCTTTGCTTTCACCTCTTCCTCAAGTTGCCTTTTCAGGTCTTCAAGTTGCTGGGTGTAGGAGGTCTTTCCTCTAGTGAGTTGGGAAATCAGACATTCCTTCTCCTCGAATTGTCGTCCAAGTTCCCCATTTTCAGTCAGCAACTTGGCTTTCTGGGTAGACGTATCATTCAGTGCTCTTTGTGCTTCTTCAGCTTTTGACCTATGCTCATTCATCTGATCTTCCAGTGAACGGCACATCTTTTCAAGATTTACTTTGGCCTTTACCACACTCTCCATGTTCGAGGAAAGGTCATCCAATTCCAACTTGAATTCAACTTTTTCTTTCTCTAACTTTTGTTTGACCCTTTGCAAATTGTCAATCTGTTCCCCTAGTTCAGCCACACTGTCTGCATGCTTCTTCCGAAGGGAGGCAGTGGTGGCCTCATGGTGAAGGGTGGCTTCCTCAAGGTCCCTGCGTAACTTTTGAAACTCTGCCTCCCTTTTTTTATTGAGTTCTACCTGAGCACCTGTGGCCCCACCTGCCTCCTCTAGGCGCTCACTGATGTCCTCCAGTTCTCGAGAAATGTCCGATCGTTGTTTCTCCACCTTTGCACGAGCCGCACGCTCCGCATCCAGCTCCTCCTCCAGTTCTTCAATTCGAGCTTGATTTTCTTTAAATTTTTTCTGCAACTGTGCTGAAGCTGTTTGCTCATCTTCAATCTTTCCGTTCAGCTGATTAATTTCGAAGTCTTTCTTTTTAAGTTTTTCCTCTAGTTGCTGTTTGTCATTCTCCAAGTCCATTACACTCTCATGAGTCAGTTTCACATCTCCTTCCATTTTTCTCTTGATACGCTCCAAGTCCATCCTAACTTTTTTTTCTTGTTCCAATGAGCCCTCAAGGTCATCCACCTGTTGTTCAAGCTTAGCTTTTGCTTTTGTCAATGTATTTACTTTGTCCTCCTCACTTTGAAGGTCATCCAGTGTTTGCTGGTGAGCCTCTTGTAGAGCTTTTTTCTCTTTGGTGAGTTTCATTATGTTTTCATCAAGGGATGCCATTTCCTCAGTCAGATTCTTCACTTTGTTCTCAGTGGCATGTTTTTCCTTTTCCACCTTGGCCAATGTCAGCTCCAGGTCATCTATATCTTTCTTGAGTTCAGAACATTCATCCTCCAACTTGCGTTTCTTGACTGTGAGGTCTGCATTTATCTCTTCCTCATCCTCTATACGTTCTGACAGCTCTTTGACTTTAGCTTCTAGCTGGATTTTGCTCTTTATGAGCTGTTCACATCGTTCTTCGGCGTCAATTAGCGTGTCCTGCTCTGATTGCACCTGAAGAAGCAAATCATTCTTCTCTTGAAGAAGAGTGACCATTTTCTCTTCTAACTCTTTCCTCCTGGCCTCAGATTTCTCCAAAGCTTCTTTTAACGTATTGAATTCATCCTTCATGTTTGCCATCTCCTTTTCAGACTCAGCACTCCTTAGCAAAGGTTTTATCTTAAAGAACAGTTTCATCCATGGCCAGTTTTTCACACCAAGGAAGGAACGAAGGTTCCACTGGATGACCATGAGGGCATCTCTACGTTCCACAAGTTTCTGATACTCAACTCTCATCAGTAATCCACGAGCATATGCTTGGATCCTAGTGAGAATACGAGCGAGTTGGTCATCTCGCATCTCTTCTAACGTACCAAGCAGGCCAGCTTTAAAAAAGACTTTTGTGTGGCCAAATTTGTATTGCGTGTGATCGATGTCTAGGGAGCCTAACAGCTTCTCTGCACTTTTCTTGTTTTCAATGAACTGACCTTCTGGGATGGCAGATGCATTTAGGATTCTGTACCTCTGTTTGAAATCACCATAGAGGATCCTGTTTGGGAAACCTTTCCTGCAAATCCTGATACCCTCCAGTACACCGTTGCAGCGAAGCTGGTGCATGACCAGACAGTTGTCCATGATTCCAGGAGTTTTGCTCTCATTTGGAATCAGACATCGGACAAAGTGTGGGTTTGTGGTTTTCAGATTGGTCATTAATTTGTTAAGGTTTTCTCTGTGCAGAGCGGACACTGTCTGAAAAGATGACCCCTTTTTCTTGGCCCCTTTCCCACCTGACTTTTCTGCTGCATCTCCTCCTGCATAATTTGAGAATAGATGACTCAACAACTTCAAAGAGGATTTTTGATATAGCCCAACTACGGTTTCATTCAGTGGGTCTTTGTTCTTCACCAACCAGCCAGAAATGTTATAGTCCACAGTACCTGCATAATGGGCTAAGGCAAAGTGTGCTTCTGCCTTTCCCTTCACAACTCGTGGCTTTTGGAAAATGTTTGTCTTGCCCAGATGGTTGTCATATAACTTTGCTTTGAATGTCTGATCACTGGCCTTTGGAAACATGCACTCTTCCTCCAGAATGGACATGATCCCTAGGGGTTTCTCAATCAGATCGATGCAGGCTTGCAGATCCATCCCGAAGTCAATGAACTCCCAGTCAATCCCTTCTTTTTTGTATTCCTCTTGTTCCAGGACGAACATGTGGTGATTGAAAAACTGTTGCAGCTTTTCATTTGTGAAATTGATGCAGAGTTGTTCAAATGTGTTGAAATCAAAGATCTCAAAGCCAGCAATGTCTAGCACACCGATGAAATGTTGGCGATGTTGCTTTGTGACAAGAGAGTGGTTAATTCTTACCACCATCCAGTTGAACATTTTCTCATACACTGACTTTGCCAGTGCACCAATTGAGTAATACACTTGGTCCACACTCTGTCCTTTTGTGACATACTCATTGCCTACCTTGACCCTTGGATGGCAGAGTCCTTTGAGCAGGTCAGCAGAGTTCAGCCCCATTAGATAAGCTGCCTTATCTGCATCTTCAGTACCGTCAGGCTCTGCCTGCTCTTCACGCTGTTTCTGTTTGAATTTCATATTGCCATAGTGCATGATCGCACCTGTCAGCTTGTAGACTCCCATCTTTTCTTCGGCCGTGAAGCCAAGTACATCAAATGCCTTGTCAGTAGCAACCAGCTCCTCATTGTCATTGATGGACGCGACGGATACTTCTCCTTGGGAGATGTAAGAGTAGTCATATGGATTATTGGTTATTAACATCATGTCCAGTAGTTCAGGCTTTTCATTGGACAGTATTTGGAAGAAGATATGGTAGTTCCTTTCAGCTTTTAGTTGAAAGGTCACCCGAGACTTCTCCAGCAGGTACGTTTCAATATCAGCGGAGGAGAGTTTACCGCTTGTCCCAAAATGAATGCGGATGAATTTCCCAAAGCGAGATGAGTTGTCATTTCTCAGTGTTTTAGCATTGCCAAAAGCCTCAAGTGCAGGGTTAGCCTGAATAATTTGATCCTCCAGGGTTCCCTTGCTGGAGTCTTTCTTTCCAGTCGCTCCACCAGCAGCAGCAATGCTTGCAAAATACTGGATGACTCTCTTGGTGTTGACGGTCTTCCCAGCACCGGATTCTCCGGTGATAAGGATGGACTGGTTCTCCCGGTCAGTTAGCATGTATTGATAAGCGTTATCTGAGATAGAAAAGATGTGAGGTGGGGCCTCTGATCTCTTCTTACCTCTGTAAGCAGAAACTACTTCTGAGTCATACACGGGTAACCACTTGTAAGGGTTAACGGTTGCACAGAACAGCCCAGAGTAGGTGTAGATCATCCAGGCTGCATAACGCTCTTTGAGGTTGAACAGCACTGCAGGCTCGTGAAGGAAAGTAAGCATCGCCATGTCTTCAATTTTATCGAATTTAGGCGGGTTCTGGGGATGGACGTCTCCATCCTTGACGGTCACTGTCCTCCCATCCTCAGTCTTAACCGTGACCTTCCCTCCTTCCTTGCTGACAATTTGCCCCTTCACATACTCCACCTTTTCATCCACAACAAAGCATTCAGTCTTGATGTCAAAGGCTCTTGTCTGAGCTTCCAGACGCTCTTTATCCGACTTCCTCAGGAATGGAGCAGCCTTTCCGAACTCTGCCATCATAGCATCACCCATAGTGACTGCTTGAGATTTCCAGGTACAGTGAGTTGATGAGCACACCTCGGCTGAGGAAACTTTAGAGACACAAACCACAAGTGCTGGGTTTTTATAGAGAGTTACAGAGATCCAAATAAGGATGTGAAAGGAAAGAACACAGGGACAGGGTTTTTATCAAGAGTTAAAAGTGGTGTGGGGTCAGTAACAAGACCTTTAGTTGTTGATACCCTTATATAGACAACAAACACTTCCCTGATTGTTTCAACATTAGACACATTACACATACCTCTAGCATTAAGCATGACCTTCACATTTTCTTTGCAATTAATGCAATGTGATACATCATATATTATACATACACACATTGTTTATGTGATTCATGATTTAAAGAAATTATGCAGTGGGGCCAAAAAGCCTGAGACACAGAATTTTTTTTTGTCAAATTGTTATGCTAATAATATAATTTGTAATGGGGAAAATGGAATGGAATGCATATATATTGTGTAGATATCATATATACGATATCTTTTTTTTCTTTTTTAGACATGAATGCTTGTATTTAGTAAGGGCACATTAAATTGATCAAAAGTAACTTCATAAATTTATATTTTTTTTCAGCAAATTAGTAGAAAGTGGGGCTAAGACATTTATATAATGTTACTAAAGAGTCCTTTCACTTAAAGGCTTCTAGTACACATAATCCTGAAAAAATTGTTTTAGGTGTAAATATTCAAACTATCTTCAACATGATATAATCAGCACAACTGTTTTCTCGAGCAGCAGATCAGCATATTATACGGATTTCTGAAGATCATGTGACACTGCAGACTGGATTACAGAGGCTGAAAATAGCGCTGCGCATCACAGAAATATATTACAGTTTACAATCTATTCACATAGAAAACCTATTTTAAAGCTTAATAATATTTTCACAATTACTGTTTTATTTATAACTGTATTTTTGTTCATAAATGCAGCCTAATTGAGCAAAATAGACCAAAAAAGGCAAAAAAAATATATATATATAATCCACTGACCCACACCGTGAAAAAGTCGTGTGCTAAAAGTCGTACTATACTTTAGGAAATAGTGCCTGGGAAATATTAAACTAAAACCGTTTAATATAATGTTTCGAGTTAAGTAGGACAAAGCTTTTGTCTCTTAATGGAGCTGAGAGTCAGGAATCTGTTTTTATCTTTGGGCTGGCGGGCGGCTTAATCAGCGCTCCTCTGATATATGCTGCAGAATCGCTGACATGAGACGTCCCGCTCATCCCACTTTCAGAAACACCCTTAAATAGAACGCGGAATGAAGAGCTGTGGCTCCTCTGTTTATTATCTGTCTCTCTGGTACTGTCGCTGAACCGTCATTCATGAAACAAGAAAACAAATCTGTGAAACTCATCTCTCCATCCATTCTTCCACCATGTATGCATGCCGCAATTCAATGCAAAAACTTCTGTAGAGATTGGTTTATATGACGGTTACTTTCACAATGAGGCCCCCGCAGTGTTCCTAATAAAGGGTCTAAGCTAAGATGAAACAATGCTAACTTTAAGGACTAGCTGATTAACCTAGAATCAAGCATTTTCTTTATCAAACTAATTTGAATCTCATTAAGCAGGAATTATGACAATATAGTGAGGTGTTCATGGTCAGTGATTAATGAAGGTGATTTATTTCAATGCGTGAACCAGCGGTGGTTTGTATTATTTGTATAGTATTATACTTTTGTACTAATTGTTTATACTTTGCTAAGCTTATTTTTGTTTTAAAGTGTTGTTATATTTTCATCTTCAGTTTTATTTACGGTTCATTTTAATATATATATATCATTTTCAGTACTTTGCTGTGCTTTTGTTTTTTTAGATATTTCTATTAGGCTTTAATTATTTTTCAATTTAATTTTAGTAATTTAGTACTTAACTGTCAGTTTTTATGCTGCTAAGCAACATTTTTGTGTCTTTTTTTAATTTATAAAGTTTTTTAAGTTTAAGTGCTTCACTAATCTTTCAATTTTATTTTAATTCCTTATTCGATTAACAAATTTTTTTTAATAGCTTTAGTCGTGTATATATATAGATTTCATTTCACTTTTAGTTTAACAATTTTTGAGTTAGTAATTGTATGTGCTTGTGTATTTCGTTTTTTTAATATTTCTATTTAACTTTATTTTCCAGGTTTAGTTTTAGTCATTGTAGTACTTGTAAACATTTATAATTTTCGTTTAAGTTAAGTGTTTTGCCTAATGTTTATATTTTATTTAATTTCAGCTTTATTCAGTCACAACAATTTAGTTGACTATGTTTGAGTCCAAGTTTGTAATTTATATTTAGTGTTTTAATTTTTAAAACGGTTTTTCAAGTTTATTCATTTATTGTTGCTTTTTTATATATTCTTTTAGTTTTAATAATTGTAATACTTTTAAACATTAACATTTATCATTTTTGTTCACATTTTTAGGCGTTTCATCTAATATCTATATTTTATTTAATTTCAGCTTTACTTGAGTTCACAAAAATTATTTTGAATAGATTTAGTCAAAGTGTACAATACCAGCACCTTATGAAATGTGCACAAAAAAAACTTCATATGCATGTTATGATTTTACAATCGGTGTTATTTCAGTATAACTGAGATTATTTTGAACCGTTTTTATTTTAAGATTTTTTCAGTGTTTTTTATTTTGTCATTTTATGTTTCAGTTTTAGTTTTCAAACTTGAGGTTGAGTAAGAACACCTGAAATATTTGTCAGTATCAGATATGTCCTCTCATAAGTATTTAAGTGCTACATAAGTAAATGACGAGCTTATCAGGCAGTAGATTAGCTGACAGAAGTGTTCACGCTACACAACGCCTGATAATCAGATACCGATTACAGAATGAAAACAGCCAGACGGAGACTGCATTTCTGAAATGATCTACATGAATGTGAGCTTCATCTCAATTATTATAATTATGATAAGGACTCATTAAACAGCCATCAATCATCAGACGTGGTTAAGAAGCTGCTTCTTGCTTTTTTAAACCATGTATACAGTACAATCAGAGCTTTATATAGTACATCCAATGCATTTTGTAAATGTAATGCTTGCTTAAAAACGAGAAGCAGATTTGACACAATTGCTGACAATTTAGGAATTATAAAAATCATTTATTGTCCTTTAACCTCTTGGAATACAAAATAAAAACAGCACTGAGTGTCTCCACAGCTGCTGGTTTACAGAAGAGACACCTTTATCATAACATTTGACAATTTAGCAGACGCTTTTATCAACGCTGTACAACAATAGAAGTTACATTTTAAAGTCAACATGATTCATAATTCATGTTTCTGGTTTCATCGCTATGGACACTTTTTTTTCTACCAGGGGATAAAAAAGAAAGGTAATTGTCTTTTTAATCGCTCAATTTTGAGTTTATATCTCGCAATTCTAATTTCTTTCTCGCAATTCTTAATTTTTTTTTTTTTTTGCAATTCTGACTTTATATCTTGGAATTCAAATTTTTTTATCTTTCAATTCTGAGTATATATCACACAATTAAAAAATGTTCTCGCAATTCTGACTTTATATCTCACAATTCATATTTTTTTCTCGCAATTCTGACTTTATATCTCACAATTCATATTTTTTCCTTTCGCAATTTCAATTTTTTTTCCTCAGTTCTGATTTTTTTTTTTTGCAATTCTACTTTATATCTCACAATTAAAAAATTGTTCTCGCAATTCTGACTTTTTTCTCACAATTTCAATTTTATTCTCCTATTTCTGACTTTATATCTCACAATTCAAATTTTTTCTCGTAATTCTGACTTTATATTTCGCAATTACATTTTTTTTTTCTTCTATTTCTGACTTTATATCTCACAATTCTGACTTTTTCTCCTAAATTTCTTGCTTTATATTTCGCAATTCCAATTTTTTTCTCACAATTGAATTTTTTCGTTGCAATTTTTACTTTTTAGCTCACATTTCAATTTTTTTTTTTGCAATTCTGACTTTTTTTCTCACAATTCTGACTTTTCTTCTCAGAATTAACTTTTTTTTTTGTCTTGCAATTGTAAGTTAACATTTAACAATTCAGGGTTTTTTTCTCAGAATTGCTAGAAAAAAGGTGGCAATTACCTTTTAATTAATTGTCCCGCAGCAGAAACAGTGAACGCTCGTCAGATGGATTTAATAAACCCAGCAGCTCAGTCTATATTACACACGGCACATCATATCAATGCATTAGAATAAGCTGAATAAATGCTGACAGAATGCTGGGTTTGGGGTGAATGGTTCCTGTCCTCCTCCATGCGTGTCTCTCAGTGCTGCAGTAGCTCAGGAGCATTCACAGTCAGAAGTGCTGCTGGGAGACTCTGTGCTTGCGGTGCTCCAGCAGCGGCACCAGACAGCGAGGAGAAGCGGCCTGCAGCATGAAGAGATGCTGGAGCAGATCACCGGCGCTCGCTCGCTCCAGCGGATCACGCCTCAGCATCGAGTCCAGAAAGTCCCTCAGGACGGGAGAGGTCTGATCACAGGGTTATTATTATTATTATACTACATGAGAATTTAATGTCAAACATTATAATGACAAAAAATAACTTGAAGATCTTAAAAATAGGCTTCATTTTAAATCTGAAAAATAAAGTGATTTTATATTTCATTAATTTACATGATATCAGTGTTGTTATATACTAGTTATAGTTATTTGCTATTTTTAATTAATCGGTTATATAGATATATAATATATATTTACTTTTACATTTTACAAATTTAAAATTTAGCTATTTTTGTTATGGTTTTGTATTTTGTTTTGTAGATTTAGATTAGCTATTTCTAATTTATTTTCAGTTTTAGTATGAGTACTTTTAAACATTAAGTTAAAGGGTTTTTATTATTTATATACATTATAATTTTGAATTAACGTTTTAATATTTTATAATTATATTTTGCATTTATATTATGATTTTATTTTTAAAACCGTTTTAACGTTTAGTACTTTTGTTACAATGTTTTTGTCATATGTTGACTTTTTTAATAATTCATTAGTTTTTTTTATTTATATCTATATATTATGTTTATTTTTGTTTTAGTAAGTGTATAACTTTTATAACAATTTTAATTTAAGTTTTTGTAGTTTAAGTGTTCATCAATATTTAGGTGATTTCCTTTCAGCTTTTTTAATAGAAATAAACTTTTTTTTTAATCATTTTGATTCTTTTGTACTCAGTGATGTTTTATATTCTATTTCCAGCATTTTTTGTTATTATTTTTGATGTGCTTTTATCTTTATATTTTAATTTGTTTTAGCATTTTTTTACTATTTTAATTTTAGAATGTCATTTGCTTTTTGTCATTTCATTGCATTTTTTTAGAGTTCTATTAGCTTATTTTGGTATTCATTCGTTTTTCGTTTTTAAACAATTTTCGTTTTGTTTTTGAAGTTTGTGTTTCCTCTAAGATTTGTATTTTCTTTCAATTAATAAAAAACATATATTTTTAAATACTTTGTGTGCAATAACGTGAAGAAAAAAAACATTTCATAGGCATGTTATGATTTCACATTCAGTGTTATTTTACATATAGTTTTACATTATATGTACATTTATTATACATATAGTCATATAGATATACATATAGTTTTTATTAATATTTTGTGAAAGTTTTTGTTGTGTTTTCGTTATTTGTAGTAGGTTTTTTTTTCATGTCTATATAGATTTTATTTATTTTTTATTTCTTTGACAACTAGCTGAAATAAAAAATGATAAGATTGAGTTTTTTCAATTTGATTTCAGTGATTTTATTTATTTTTGTCTTGTCTTGTAATATATAGTTTTGGTTTCAGTTTTAGTTGACTGAACTCACCTTGCTGATGTTTCTGGCGGTCGGCGGCGGCTCGTCCCGCAGTCTCTTCATCGCTGCTATCGGCGGCTCGCTGAAATACGGAGGTTCTCCATCGATCATCTCCACCACCATGATCCCCAGAGACCACATGTCCACCTACAATCACACAAAACATCAGGATCTTTCACTTCAGGAATCAGGATCTCTGCCTCCCGAATGTTGATTCCTCGTTCCGAAGCTGGAAAAAACAAACAAATGCAACATTCTCAAGAATTACAAGGAACTATAGCTAAAGCTCATGTTTGCCAGTCATACAAACACTTGCATTGTCCTTGTAAGTCTGAGAAAAATACAAGGAACCAAAACTAGAAGTAATACAAATTAAATTTATATTTAAAAAATACAAAAAATACAGGTTTCCCAAGGCTTCGGACCAATGCATTTCCATGACTTTTCCAATCATTCTTTTTCTTTTTGAATATTAAATTTGTATTTGTTTTCTTTATGCATGTCATAACACCTGAAGGGCAACATAACAGACACAATACAACCCACAAAAACAAGACATAACGCAGATGGAGAAGTTGGAAGACAATAGAAACAGTGGCCTAGTAAAAGTGAATGTCTATATGAGTGTGATTTCAATTCAGCCAGCATTTATAATCATATTTGAGGTGTTTGCAGTCTCTGTTGTGCTGCTGTGACTAAAATACCTACCGTAACAATCAGAGAACATTCCCTCAAAGCACAAAAAAAGTTATTCACACCGCTTTCGTGGAATCTTTTTTCTGAAAAGTTTTATTCAGATGTTTGTTTAAATGTTACTTGTTTCAGAGCGTTCAGAGAACGTTCAAAAGTAACATTCCCACGATCTTTCCAAAATGATACAGTGGAATGTTCCCTTCGCGTTTGTATCACCAAAAAAACTAATTTTAAAGTGCCACTGTCGTGGATTTTTTTTTAAATGGCCTTTCATGCAGTCTGCAAAGCTGGAAGTGCACGATAAATAAAGTTAGTCTATCAAAAGAAAGAATCGCTTAAACGAGTCGTTTAAAATTCGAAACCCATTTCCGCAAAGTTCATACGTTCGTTCTGCGTCTCCAATCTCAGCGAGTTCAACGCAGGATTCGTAAAACAGTTGTCTTTGAAAGATGGCTCAGTGCCCGGTTTGTTTGGAACAGTTTGCTCCTCTGAATCATAACCTGTAAGTATGATTAATAATCGCTGCGTTGATGTTCTGTCGAGCGTGTAAAATCTGTCTTTTGTGTACAGTCAGTGCAGCTGTAAGTCGCTGGGATAGTTCTGCTTATCAGCTGTGGGTCACACAAATTGTCTAGAAATGTGTTGATTAATATAGAATGTCTGCTGTACTTGGAGTCATGGTAAAGGATGGAGCAATAGGTTGGTTTACAAACTGTAGTGCTTCATCAGTACTCCACGTCATATAGAATTGTTGTTTGGGTCTTTACTAGCAAGCTGTGGGTCCGGTTTGCTAAGACAAGTGTAAAACAACTTTTTCCCCTCTGATTCTTCTTTTTAGAAGAGAGTGGAGCACTATTATTATTATAACAGGATGTATTATATATATATGCATTAGCGGACAAATCAGAGCAGAGTAGCCTCATGCCTCAGGGGTTTGGAAAGATGAATCTTCGAACAATCGCTTGAGAGTCAAATTAAATGCATATTATACTGTAAGTAAATGAAAGTGTTTTTGACCTTGCATGCATGTAGACCTGTTGTTGGGGACACCCAGAACCAAATTATGAACCTTTCAAATAGCATAATGGGGGCACTTTAAAACATTTACACATTCTACATCTGCACATCATTCATGGAATGTTTCTTTTTTGGGGGGACTTTCATGTAGCATTTTTTTTTTTAAATGTTACTAATTGTTTCAGAACATTTAGAGAACATTCTAACCTTCCCGTAATGTTTGCAATGCAAGAATTCTAAAATGGAATGTTTCCCTGTAACATTTTTTTAAAAAATAAATAAATAAAAATTTTAAAAACTGGATGTTTTGAACGTTCAGAGGACATTCAGAAATAACTTTTTCATAACAAAATGGGAACTTAGAACATATTTTGTTAACTGGTAAGGGAAAAGTCATTGTTTTGAATCTCCGTTTTATCTCCTAAAGCCATGGCCTCAGTGAAAGAGGAAGGTCGTTTCCCAACAATCTCCCAAAAAGGCCCAATTTTTACGCACCATGTCACTATGAAGGTCTCTTTCCAAACTTTCCTAGACAATGTTGGATAAGTCATGTTATGTTGTTATGAGTTTAGAGATTTCAAAATCTATTTTATAGAGTTTAACATCCGGTAAAGCTAAATCAGCTTTATCCCTATGCAAATATCATTTATTGACTCTAATGGCTCCCATTAAAAGGCCTTAATCACAGCATTATATCATCGAAATATTTGGTGTGGCATTGTGACATGAACCAGAATCAAACTGTGGCGTCTTTATTACATTCATCTTTCCCATAAACTTAAATAAAATGATTAAAACTCATAATGCTCTCTAAATTAGGGCCAAATATTGAATTCCTTCATGCATCCATTTAAAGTGCACTAACTGAGTGCATTAAAAGTGTCTTTGCCGATTTTGTTAGCACTTTTAGGTCTACATTTAATAAACTTATTGGACAGAAATTAGCATGATAAATCATATGCATGTAGATTTTGGTATAAAACTGTGTTACTCGCAATTGTATGTGTATAATTAGGAATAAAACTAATTAAAAACACTATTATTTGTCCTATTAATCCTACTTCCCTACTTACATTAAATGCATGCACCATTCGAGTTTCGACATATGCCTCGAGCAATTTTGTTTATTAAAATGTCTGTGTACCTCATCATATGTGATCTGATTAAATTAAAGGCTAGACTTGGCTACTTTTTTTTCTTTGCATGCATGATCGATGGTGTTTGTTCACCTCAGTGCCGTATGGCGTCTTTGAAACCACTTCCGGCGCCATCCAATACGGAGTCCCGACTAACGACTTCCTCTTCGGGACGTCTTTGCTGATCTGAGCACAGAATCCAAAGTCGGACAGTTTGACCTGTTAAACAGAGATTGAGACGGCACATCAATACTGCTCCTAATAAGCTTCCTAAAACTCTAATCAATGGCATCTCCAATTCATATAAGTCTACTACAATAAAACTATATTACTATATTTTCCATTTTAGTTTTAGTTAAAGTTTTAGTATGTTTGTTGCGTGTTTTTGTCATTTTTGTATTCGTTTTTGTTTCCTTTTAAATATTTCTATGTTTTTATTTTTAGATTTTTTTAGTTTAATTTTAAAGCTTTAATAACTCTGTTGTGTTTATTTTTATTAGGTTTTGTTTCTTTTCAAACATTCTATATATTGTAATTTTTATATTTTCTGTTTTCATTTTAATTTCAGTTAAAGCTTTAGTAATTTTGTGCTACTTCATTTTATTCTATTTTCTTTCTATTTTTTTATATTTCTATATAGTTTTTATTTTTTTAAATTTCTCTTTTCATTTAATTTTTTGTTAAAGTTAACTAAACCAACCGAGAAAGTGGCCTTGGAAGCGTGCTGAAATAAAATCAGTTTAAGTTTATGCTTTATTTTACTTCAGAATAAAGAAAAACTGGTGTAGAAACATTTCATCACTCAACAATTGCTAGTATTGTAGAATTTTCTTGGAAATGTTCGCCAATCATAGTTGTTTTATTTACACTTTATATTTTTTAGTGTAGAAAGTCCATTCTAAAAACTCAGAAGACCTGCAAACCCCTGCTAATGCCTAATCTGTTTATTGTGTAGATTCCGAGTCATCATGCCATGCTTATTTTCATAATTGAACTTGATTTTAAGGACATTTTTTGTTACGTTTGTAACTGTAAGCAGTTCATGGTTTGAAATCTCAGGACTGAGAATAGCTCATTAAATGCAATGAGGACTCGAGCGTAATGAGCGGGCGTCCGGACGATTGTGTGGAGGTTGCAAGTGGTTCTCACCACGGCCCGGCAGCGTGAGTAAGATGGAGTCGCATCTTGATGTTCTGGTGATACGCCCTGAGCGTGAAGATAACAGAGGCCTGGAGAACGTCTTCACACACGTAGCCATCTGCTCCTCTGTTTAGCCTAAACACATCCACACCACACACACAACCACACACATATTCACAAACACACACCCACACACACTCACTCACACACATATACACACACACACCCCACACACATCATATACACACACACACATACACACAATAACCACATTAAACACACCACCACACACACACACACTCACACATATACACACACACACACACACCCCACCACCACACACACACACACACACTATCCACCCACATACACCCACTCACACATATACACACACCCCCACTCTTCTCTCACCACACCACACAACCATATACCAACGCTCGTCTCACACACACACACAACACCCCACACACACACCACACACACACCATATACACACACACACACACACTCCCCCACTCACACCCACACACACACACACACCCAACACTCTCTCTCGCACACACACCACACACACACACACACACATCCCACACACACACATATACCCCACACCCTCGCACACAACACACATATACACAACACACTCTCAACACCACACACCACACACACCTCGCCCACACACACAACCACACACACACACCAACACACTCTCACACATATACACCCCACCTCTTCGACACACACCACCCCACACACACAATGAAAGATAACCTGGCTGTGCCTCCTTAGTCCTCCTTTGACACAAGCAGTCAAACAGTGAGCGAGTGAAAAATCTGTGTTTTCTTTAGCAGGATTAACACACTCATCGCTCTCCTCTATGCAGCGTATTGCAACTACTACCGGTTCAAAACGTTGGGGTCCTTATGACCTTTTTTTTTATATGAATTAATACTTGTATTCATGGGATGCATTAAATTGGATCAAAAGTGACAGTAAAGACATTTATAATGTTACAAAAGATTTCTATTTCAAATAAATGCTGTTCTTTTGGACTTTCTGTTCATCTGTAAATCCTGAAAAATTAAATGCATCACAGTTTACACACAAATTTGTGCAGCACAACTGTTTTCACATTGATAATAATCAGTAATGTTTCTCGAGCAGCAAATCAGCGTATTAGATTGATTTCTGATGGATCATGTGACCCTGAAGACTGGAGGAATGATGCTGAAATACAGCTGCACATCACAGAAATACATTACATTTCAAAATATATTAAAATAAAAAACAGCCATTTTAAATCATAATAATATTTCACAATTTTTACTGTATTTGTGATCAAATAAATGCATCAAATAAAAGCATTTAAAAAATCTTACTGACACCAAACTTTTGAACGCTAGTGCATGTTCATTGGGATTATGAATTTTCGTCTAATGCATTGCATTTCACATCATATTCACACTGCATACTTGCATAAAGTATTGCATGAACTATTACACAAAGTCTGCAGTCTAGGCTGACTTTACCTTGATGAAAGAGGTTTAGAATGAAGAATGTGTGTGAACATCAACAAAGAGCTGCTGTGCAGACAGTGTAAAAGGAAACCAGTTTCCAGCTTGTTATGTAACTCTTTTCTTACTTAGAAGAAAAAATCCTGTTGTTCGTGCTTTATGGAAGTTTTTTAAGATACCATCTGGAAAAAGATCTTAACTGTGCCGCAGCAGCAGAAGAACTACAGAGGATGATATCAGGTGAAAATAGAGCATCTGATCACTTAGTAAAGTATTAGCACACCTCTCATCAATAACACATGCTCTGAGGAATCATTCATGTCCATTATATGTTCAAAAGTGTTTCTCACCTGGTTTCTGAGACGATGTTGGTCAGAGCGCCGCCCTGCAGGTACTCCATGATGACCCAGAGCTCTTCACCCACCAAAGCACTCTTGTACATCTCCACCACGTTTTTATGCCTGTAGTCTCGCATGATAACCACCTGTGTTTTATAATATTTTATATATATATATAATATAAGCATTAAAATATTTTTTGACATAGTTTTTTTTACAGTACAGTTGTGTCATTTTGTATCATTGATCGAACTATTTATTTTTGTTAATATTTGAGTTGATTTCATTATTATCTTTTAATTTTGTGTAGATTTTTTTTTTTTTTTTTTTTTCCCCCCCCCCCCCCCCCCCCCTTTTGTTGTGTGTTTTTTGTCATTTTTACTGGTTTTATGACTAACTAATTTCTATTATTTCTTATTTCAGTTTTTGATTAGGCTATTTCAGTGGTGAAATAAATTAAATGTAAGATTTTTATATTCTATTTTATTTAAGGTTAAGGTTTATTTATGTCACTAACTAAAAGTTTTTTTATATTTCTTATATATATATACACAGGTGCATCTCCATAAATTAGAATGATGTGGAAAAGTTCATTATTTCAGTAATTCACTCAAATTGTGAAACTCGTGTATTAATAAATTCAGTGCACACAGACTGAAGTAGTTTAATCTTTGGTTCTTTTAATTCTGATGATGATGTTGGCTCACATTTAACAAAACCCACCAATTCACTATCTCAACAATTAGAATATGGTGACAGGAAATCAGCTAAGCAACTCAAAACACCTGCAAAGGTTTCCTTATCCTTCAAAATGGTCTCTCAGTTTGGTTCACTAGCTACACAATCATGGGGAAGACTGCTGATCTGACAGTTGTCCAGAAGACAATTATTGACATCCTTCACAAGGAGGGTAAGCAACAAATATTCATTGCCAAAGAAGCTGTCTGTTTACAGAGTGCTGTATCCAAGCGTGTTAACAGAAATTTGAGTGGAAGGAAAAAGTTTGGAAGAAAAAGATGCACAACCACCGAGAGAACCGCAGCCTTATGAGGAATGTCAAGCAAAATCGATTCAAGAATTTGAGTGCACTTCACAAGGAATGGACTGAGGCTGTGGTCAAGGCATCAGGAGCCACCACACACAGACATGTCAAGGAATTTTTCTACAGTTGTCGTATTCCTCTTGTTACGCCACTCCTGAACCACAGACAACGTCAGAGGTGTCTTACCTGGCTAAGGAGAAGAAGAACTGGACTGTGCCCAGTGGTCCAAAGTCCTCTTTTCAGATGATGGCAAGTTGTGGTATTTCTTTTGAGGAACCCTGTCCTAGAGTCTGGAGGAAGGGTGGAGAAGCTCATATCCCAAGTTGCTTGAAGTTCAGTGTTAAGTTTCCATAGTCTGTGATGATTTGTGGTGCAATGCCATCTGTTGGTGTTGGTCCGTTGTGTTTTTTGAAAACCAATGTCACTGCACCCGTTTACCAATACATTTTGTAGCACTTTATGCTTCCTTCTGCTGACCAGTTTTTTTGAAGATGCTGATTTCATTTTCAGCAGGATTTGGCACCTGCCCACACTGCCAAAGGTACCAAAAGTTGGTTCAATGACCATGGTGTTTCTGTGCTTGATTGGCCTGCAAACTCGGCTGACCTGAACCCCATGGAGAATCTATGGTGTATTGTCAAGAGGAAATGAGAAACAAGAGACCAAAAAATGCAGATGCGCTGAAGGCCACTGTCAAAGAAACCTAAGCTTCCATACCACCTCAGCATTGTCACAAACTGATCACCTCCATGCCACGCCGATTTTAGGCAGTAATTAAAGCAAAAGGAGCCGCTACCAAGTATTGAGTACATGTACATAAATGAACATACTTTCCAGAAGGCCAACAAATCACAAAAAATGTTTTTTTTTATGAGTTAGTTACTAGTGTTTGTTGAGATTTAATTGGTGGGTGGTTTTTGTTAAATGTGAGCCAAAATCATCACATTAAAAGAACCAAAGACTTAACTACTTCAGTCTGTGTGCATTGCATTTATTTAATACACAAATTTCACAACTTGAGTTGAATTACTGAAATAAATTAACTTTTTCACGACATTCTAATTTATTGAGATGTACTATATAATACACACACACCCACCCACACACACATATAGCAGTATATACACACACACACACAGCCCTATATATATATACCGTATCTTACACACACACATCCGACATACATATTATATATATATACCCACACCACATATATAGCACACACACACACATATATATATACCCAACTATATACACACACAACACCGATATATATATATATATAGATACCCACCCACAATATATATACACACACACAGTATATACACACACACACACACATGTATATATACACACACACATATCGACACACATTCACACATATAAGATCCACACACACGCATAATATATACACCCACACACATATATATATAATATATATATATATATACACACACATATATATACACACACACACACAAATATATATACACCACACAATATATATATATATATATATATATATATATATATACCACCACATATATAATATTACACACACACACATTATATATATCAACACACACACCACACACCTATAATTATATATAGAATATCGTATTATATACTACACCCATATATATACACAACCCACATATATTATACACACACACACATAATATATATATCTACACACACACATATATACTGTATATAAATATATATACCACCACATATATCTACACACCCACACATATATATTCCACCCACACACACCTACAACACACACAAACACATACTATAATAAACACTACACACACACACACAATCTAGATATATTATATACCACACCCACACACACAACACCACCCACAACAATATCTATATATGACACCCCCACCCACCACACCTATTAATATATATAGCTATATTACCACACCACACACACACACATATATAAATATCTATACACACACACCCACGACAACATATCTTATATATTATCTACACCACACACACACGCATATATATATAAGTTGATATACACACACACCACACACATATATATATATATGTGTGTTTTGTAGTTATTATATAAACACACACACATATATAACCACACCCACATATATATATCAACCACACACTATATACACCACACACACATATAACACACACCACCACATATAATATATACCCACACAACACACACACAACCACACAACATATATATAGAGACACACACACACCCCACACATATATATATATTATACCCACACCCACACACACCACACAGAGATAGATTATATCTATTACACACACACCACAATATTATATATATAGGTTGTGTGTGTATATTATATATACACACACACATATATATACACACACACACATATATATACACACACACACTCACATGCATACATCAAACACTCACATACATCAAACACACCCTATATATATAACCACCACACACACACCACCACATATATACTATATACACCACCAAACATATAGATATATATATATATATATATACACACCCACACCCCACACACACACACCCCCACACACACAAACACACACACACAAATATATATCTTATATCTATATATACACACACACATATATATACACAGACCATACAACGACACCATAGAGATATATATATATATATATATAACACCCACAGCCCACGACACCACACACAACACACACACCCTATATATTACCCACACACACAAACCTAATAATATAAATATATCATATACCACCACAACACACACACACACACACACACACACACACACACATATAACACACACACACACACACATATATAATAATAATAATAATAATATATATATATATATATATAAACACACAACACTACACACAACACACCACACACCCATAGATATATTACACACACACACAACTATATATAACCTATAGATAAGTACACACACACACACACCCACACACACACACACCACCACACATATATACACACACCACACACACATATATATATTATATATAATGTATAGCCCACCCACACACAACACACAATATATGAGACACACACCCACCACCACTATTAATATATCTATTATAAAAAAATTAAAACAAACAACCACACACATATAAATCTATTATAACTATATATATATACACACCACCATATATCCTATACCCACACTATTATATAACCACACACACACACACATATATATACACACCCACACACTATAATTATGATATATATATACGAGATATATTATACCACACACAATATAACACACACACACAACACATATATAGAATATACACACACAGCACACACACACACCACATATATATATATATATATATACAAACAAACATACATACAATATATATATATATATATATATACAACACACACCCCACTATATATATAACAACACAACACCACCAACATATATATATATATATACACACCACCACCCAAATATATAATTGATTATTATACACACCACACACATAAATATATAGATATATATACACACACCCACACACACATACTATATCTAGATATTAATATACACACACACAACCACAGACCTAATATATATCTATACCAACACACACACATCATAATATATATATAATCTCATATATATAATATAAGTCATATGAGATTCCCACCCCATTTCCTTTGTTTTCCTTCATGAACGTAGAATTTTGTGCTTTTTGAAATGACGATAATCAAAGGATTAAAAAAATCATATTATGTTCCACCAGCATCTTTGCCTCCATATGTACCAAGGGTGCTAAATCATATTAGTCTGTTTATATATTATATATATAATAGTAATTAGATTATACAGTATATACATCTACATACATGTTTTTTGATTACTATTTTATAAAAATATATATTTTAACGATAACGATGTGGTTCATCAAGCCATTGAGAGACCAATAATTTTCACTGTTTCTGAATTATTTGATCCCTTTAAAACCAACATTTACAGTATATTTACCTTCTGCACTATTAGTGTGACTCTCACTCTCTTATGTTCCATCAAACGTTCTCTTTGCTCATAAACGTCACATTATGTTGTGAATGAAAGCCAAGACGCTCACACCTCATTGAAGAGCAGTTCTCTCCTCCGCTGCTTCCTCAGGTCCATCATCTTCACCGCGACCTGCCGCCCGCTGTGCTTCTCTCGGGCGATGCACACCGCACCCGTGGAGCCCTCGCCGATCTTCACGAAGCTCTCCAGAGACGAGCGAGGGTCGCCGGTGTCCACCACCATCTGCAGCCCGGCTCTGAACTGCTCGTGCGTGACTCTCGAGCAGGGCGACGGGGCTCCGCTGGGACTCGCGGGTCTGTCCTGCGTCGGAGGGCCTGAGGCTGGAGTCCCGGGGGGTTTGATGGGACAAATGAGGTCGCTGGAGGAACGGCGTGCGCTTTGGTGGCTGATTATTATTCCATGGCCGGGTTGTGGACTGCTAGTGTCGCTGGGTTTGGAAATGGCTGGGAAATTCGGTGAATTCACCTGTATTTATATGAAAAATATGACTTCTTCAGATAAACGTAGGAAGTAGCTTATTACACTGGAATAATAAGTGACCCTGGACCACAAAACCATATAGTACACAGTATATATCCTTTTCTTTTTTAATACCAAAATCACAAAGATATTGTTCCATGAAGATATTTTGTATGTTTGCTACTGTAAATATATCAAAACTTTATTTTTGATAGTAATATGCATTGCTAAGGACTATATTTGGACAAATTTAAAGGCAATTTTGTCCATATTTAGATTTTTTTTTGCACCCTCAGATTCAGATTTTCAAATAGTTGTATCTCAGCCAAATATTGTCCTATCCTAACCATACATCAATGGAAAGCTTATTAGATTTCAGATGATGCATAAATCTCAGTTTTTTTAAAATTGACCCTTATGACTGGTTTTTGTGCTCAAGTCCATATTACAGAAAGTAAGCTTTATCATCAACATCTGGGCGGTGTGTTATTGTTCATTAAAACTATCACATAGTTCCAGTATGAACCATTCACATAGTTTATCCTTGACATCAATACATCCATAAAATCAAAACTGAAATTAGATAATATATATAATAGATATTTTTTTCTTTTTATGAATTAGCAATTTTGCATTGGCCAAAGAAAGTAAGTAATGTAGTATTGAAAAATCTATACATAAAAATTAAAAATTAAATTATTTATTTTTAATTCTAAAATTCGTTGAAAGTGTCACCGTGATCTTCAGAATATAATAATATGCTGATTTATTATCAGAGCTGGAAACTTTTGCTGCTTAATATTTTTTTGGAAACCATTATACATTTTTTCAGGACTCTTTGATAAATAAAAGTTCAAAAGACGGCATTTATTTATTTTACAATATAAATCTTTTCTAACTACATACACTACCGTTTGCAAATGTTTGGGTTAGTACAATTTTAGTCTTTTCTTTTTTTTGAAAAAGATTCAAACTTGGGTTCAGCGAGGATGTGTTTAAATTGTTTGAGAAATACAGCAAGATTTATTGTTCGAAAAAATATATTTTTAATAAATGCCGTTTTTTTACTTTTATTCATCAAAGAATCCTGGAAAAAAGTATCACAGTTTCCAAAAAAATATTGTGCAGCACAACTGTTGATAATTCTGATAATAAATCAGCTTATTATTATGATTTCTGAAGATCATGAGACACTTTATACTGGAGTAATGATGATGAAAATACAGAAATAAATTACATTTCAATGCATATTAAAAGAGAAACCATTATTTTATATTGTAATAACGTTTTGCAAGATTACTGTTTTTTTCTGTATTTCTGATAAAATAAACACAGCCGTGATGAGCAGAAGAGTCTTCTTTAAACCCTTTACAAGTCGTACGTGATCCCAACTTCTGCCGGAAGTGTAATCTTCTAGATCAAATATAATTTTTTTGTAAACATTAAAAAAAAACAACTAATAAAAATGACAAAAGCACATAACAGAATTACTAAAACTAAAATTAAAATGAAAAAAGCTAATTCAAAATATTATTAAAAAATAACACTAGATAAAACACCTGTTTGTTTTTAATTACAATATATATTATAATTAGTCAAACATTTGTCAATTTTTTAAATGCAACTACTTGTTTCAGAACATTAAAATGTAACATTTGCAAAATTCTATAAAACGGAACATTCCCCTAATGTTACTATAACCAAGAAAACACGTTTTTAAACCATTTAAAAATGAGAACGTTTAAAAATAATGCTTTCATAACTTAATGGAAACGTTAGCCAAACATTCTTAGTTAGTATTTCTACACACTTTGAAGTTGTACGTGGACTGAGGCCTCCTCTGCGTTTCCATCTTCGGCTGATCTGAGCTCAGTCTCGCTCCATTATTTTGGCTGTAGCTGCTGTAGAGACACGATACGGGCCTCTGGTTGGGATTACCGTCTGTTTTATCAGTCCTAGGTGCGAGTAGAATGTCCCGGGGCATCAGCACCGGCTGTCCCATGAACATAGACTTGGCTCTGGGTCGAGACTCACTGGAGATTATGGAGGAGCTGTTCTTGGATTCTGGCCGTGGGCTTCCGCTCTCGCTCTGGATCTGTCGGGATCTCAAGCACCAGTCTGACACCGGCTGCCCGTTTCTCCGATCGGCCTCATTGAGTTCCTGATATTCGTACGTCTCTCCTTCAGCTAACTCACCCAGACGACCCAGAGACTGGGCTCTTTTCCTTAAAGACGGGCTGGTTCTCCTCAACGAGTTCGAGCTTGTAACAGAGAGTCGACTCATCTGAGCGATCGCCGCAGAAATGTAGTCCTCATGTCCGATGAAACTGCCGCGAACAATGCTCTAGAAGACAGAATTAAACAAGACATCAAAACTCCACTGCAAGTGAATGGGTGCCGTCAGAATTGGAGTCCAAACAGCTGATATAAACATCACAATAATCCACAGCACTCCAGTCCACTTGAAATCCTGGAGAGACAAGCTGAACACAGCCACATTAAGACGCTTTTAACTCAAACACATAGAGTCCATAATCCATAATAACGCTTCCTCCAGTGAAAAAGTGTTCTGGTGTGAATCAGGAGAGAAATCTGCACAGATCAAGCTGCGTTTAAACAGCTCTGAACACATATGTGGCTGGATTTTGATGTGAGAGACAACAGCAGATGCACTTTTTCACTGGAGGAAGAGTTATTATGGATTATGGACTCAATGTATTTGAGTTAAAAAGGTCTTAATGCTGGATTTGTTTCAGCTTTTGTCTGGAATATACACTGCATATATGGAGTAAAATGCTATGCATTATAATTTTTGCCTGATGTTTTGGTTTGAATGTCATGGAAATAATGCCAATAACTTTTGGAAAAAATGCAAAAAATATAGATTTTGAAATGCAATATTTTTTGGAGTGAAACATGATCCGTTTTTGTGAAATTCACCTACCTAGTGACTATTTGTAATATAATAATTACATAATGTTAAAAATAGAGTTGTATAACGGAATATATAAATTTATGCATGAAATGGGGGGGGGGGGGGGGGGGGGCTTTGCAATATATACAATCATACTGCTTGTCTATTTTGCTTAAAGGTCCCATATTGTCAAAACTGACATTTCCTGGCTTTTTTTACGATAACTGAGGTCTAGGGGCTATTTAACTACCATATAAGTTTCAAAACAGTCAGTCCACAGTAAAATGCACACAGCCTGCATGAAGTAGCTGTGATTGTTCACATTGAGAAAGAACCTGTTTAACAAAGACACACGATTGTTTACAGCTGCAGCTGCAAACATCAACCTGAAACACTTTCTCAGGGAAAAGATCGTTATGAAAGATTGTATTTATGTGACGTTTTTAAAGAAATTACAGTAGGTGCTGCCCAGAACTAGCCTCTATCCATTACACCAGTGTGTGTGTGTGTGTGTGTGTGTGTGTGAGTGAGTGAGTGATGTTCGTGAGTGAGTGTGTGAGTGCGTGCGAGAGAATTAGGAGTGAGTGAAGTGGGTGTTGTGTTGGTGTGTGTGTGTGTTGTGTGTGAGGGATTGAGTAGTGAGTGTGTGTGTGGGTTGGTGTGTGTGTGTGTGTGTGTGTGTGTGTGTGTGTGAGAGAGTGAGTGAGTGAGTGAGTGAGTGAGTGTGAGTGTGTGTGTGTGTGGTGTGTGTGTGTGAGTGAGTGAGTGGGTGGGTGAGTGAGTGAGGCAGTGAGTAGTGAAGTGTGTGTGTGTGTGTGTGGAGTGTGGTGTGTGTGTGTGTGTGTTGTTGTTTGTGTGTGTGTGTGTGTGAGATAGAGAGAGAGAAAGAGAGAGTGTGTGAGTGAGTGAGTGTGTGTGTTGTGTGTGTGTGTATGAGTGAGTGTGTGTGAGTGAGTGAGGAGTGAGTGCGTGAGTGGGGTGTGTGTGAGTGAGTGAGTGAGTGAGTGAGTGCGTGTGTGTGAGTGGTGAGTAGTGAGTGGAGTGCGTGAGGTGAGGGTGTGTTGAGTGAGTGATGAGTGAGTTTGTGTGTGTGTCTGAGTGAGTGTGTGTGAGTGAGTGAGTGAGTGCGTGAGTGGGTGAGTGAGTGAGTGAGTGGTGAGTGAGTGAGTGAGTGAGTGATAGAGAGAGAGTGATTGAGTGTGTGGTGAGTGAGTAGTGATGAGTGTGTGTGAGTGGGTGAATGGTGAGTGAGGAGGTGGGTGAGTGAGTGAGTGTGTGTGTGTGAGTGAGTGAGTGATGAGTGTGTGTGAGTGAGTGAGTAGTGAGTGAAGTGCGTGAGTGAGTGAGTGTGTGTGAGTGAGTGATGTGAGTGAGGTGTGGAGTGAGTGAGTGATGATGAGTGAGTGGTTGAGTGATGAGTGATGAGTATTGATTGGTTGTGGTGGTGAGTGTGTGTGGTGTGTGTGTGAGTGAGTGAGTGAGTGAAGTGTGTGTGTGTGTGTGTTTGGGTTATGCCATAATTTTACAGGAATATTTACAGCGAATTTACAAGGAATTGTCTAATGCATTCATGCAATGCACATCAGCATTTTTTGCCTATATATTAGTTTTTGCGTAAGTTATATAAAAATATGCCAAAATATTTTTCAAAACCCGTGAAATACTAACTTTCTTTCCAGCAATATCCTAAATTCCTTTTTCTTTATATGTTTGAGTGAAATATGCTGAAAATGTTTTTAAGAGATTCACCAACCCGTGACTATATAATCATTACATAAAAGTTACTAATATATTTTTATTACTTGAATATACAATATATCCTTGCAGTGAAATGCGTATGCACATATATTCAAATGTATATTTTTTCCCTTATATTTACGTCACTAAGTTCTGCAAATATTGCAAATATTAAAATGTATAAACTTTCATATTGCCTTTTTTCCCCTGTTGGTTTTGAATCTGGACATGTTTTTGTGAGATTCATCAAGAGATTATATTTAATAATTGTATAATAAAACATTATTATTCAGCTTGTAATTTTTTGCCTTATAGTTTTGCTTAAATTTTACTAAATTTTGCTAAATTTTAATGTAATAATTACATAATAATGTTACAAATAGTATTGCATTACTGGAATATCCATGCAGTAAAATGCAATGCACTAAAGCATGAACTATACAATTCCTGTATATATTCATAATCTGGTTTATCTATATATAGAGATAATTAATTGTTAGTTACATAAACCATAACACGACTGCATGCATTCAACAAATATATAACAAAATAGCAATGACAAAAAAAAAAAAAACACATATTGCCATGAAGATCAAATGCAATCCCCACAGACACACACGTTCTCCCATCTCTTCATGTTTAGATAGTGAAGCAGCTTTACCCTCTGCAGCTTGAGCTGCACCTGCGTGATGCTGGAGGGGTCCACCACAGGTTTGGGTCTCCTGAGTGTTTCTATGAGGCTTTGCCATTGGGTCGGCAGACCCACGAAACAGTCCTGCACCGGGTCGAAGGACATGTGCACCCTGTGCTCGAAGTTCCTGGGTGTGGAGATCTCCAGCCTCCTCTTCTTCTTCCTCCTCTGGAACATCCTGACGGCCTGCAGGAAACAAGAGCCTGTCCCATCATGACACGACAGCAAAGCCATGCGCTCTGAAGAAAACACAACAGCCGTCAAAACTCAACTGAAGGAGGAGCGGAGCTGTCAATCTGACACCTGAGGACATGCCCCTTTCTTAAAGCAGGTCAAAAACACACTCCGTACGCATTTAAACCTGAGACTGAGAGTGTCCTGTTACACGGATACTAAAGAGAGACAGTCGTAGATCGAGTCTGGACCGGCTCTTCACTAATGCATGTTTAGTGAACCATGAGAACCAAACTACTAGTGAGTGGATCAATATTGCTGTGGGTCAATGAAAGAGACCACATGATTCCCCGTATATTGGATTTCTCAAGCCTGTGGGAAGGAAAAACCCATAAAGAGATGTTTATAAACCTATAAAGCCACTGTACTATATTTTCTAAAGCCTCTAAATGATCAGACTTTGCTGTTTCTCACTCGATCTCCTCCAGGTCTTCTGTCTCTTTGTTTTTCTCCAGTCAAAGCTCTTTAGTGTAATTGTACTCGAGCTTCTCGTGTCAAATCTTGACTGATTTTGATCAAGGTAAGGTCAGAATAAGTGCAGTAATACCTCCAGATGAACACTTACTGGCCTTGGAAAAAAAAAAGCAAAAAGGCTCGCTTTACTTGATTTCTCCATCAATCATGTTATTGAGTCGCAAATTCTGAATCCTCAGACTTTTGAGGACGTTTTTTTTCCAAACTTTCCTTTCCCTGGTTCTCAGCGGAGAATGATCTTCCCATCCCCAGACCATCTCACATCTCTTCTTGAGTAAGATCCCTTTATTTCTTCAGCTCTCAAGCACTGAATTATATGTTTGGAGCATTTCAATCTCATCTGATTACTGGAGATATAGAGCGACGACTGATATTTATAGCATTTTATGTAAGTATCTGCTGTACTGTTATAAAGATCTCACTGATTTACCTCAAAAGTTATCATTTTGTTAACGAAGTTTTTTTATAAAAACTATTAAAATAAAATAAATATATAAAGAATAATTGTGAGTGTGTGTGTGTGCGAGAGTGTGTGTGTGTGTGTTTGTGTGGGTGTTGTGTGTGTGTGTGTGAGTGTGTGGTGTGTGTTTGTGTTGTGTGTGTGTGTTGGTGTGAGAGGAGTGTGTGTGGTGTGGTGGTGTGTGTTTGTTTGTGTGGTGTGTTTGTGAGAGTGTGTGTGTGCAAGAAGTGTGTCCGTGTGTGTGTGTGGTGTGTGTGTGAGTGTGAGAGAGTGTGTGTGTGTGTTTGTGTGTGTTTGTTTGTGTGTGTGTGTTTGAGAGAGTGTGTGTGTGTGAGAGTGTGTGTGTGAAGTGTGTGTTTGTGTGTGTGTGTGGTTTGTGTGTGTGTGATTTGAGTGTGATTTGTGTGTGTGAGTGTGATTTGTGTGGTTTGTGTGTGAGTGTGTGTGTGTGAGAGAAAGAGAGTGTGTGTGTGAGTGTGTGTGAGTGTGAGAGAGTGTGTGTGTGCGAGAGTGTGTGTGTGAGCGAGAGTGTGTGTGTCTGTGTGTGTGTGTGTGTGAGAGAGAGAGTGTGTGGTGTGTGCGAGAGAGAGAGTGTGTGTGTGTGTTGTGTGTGCGCGTGTGAGAGTATTTCTTCTTTTTTTCTCTTCTTTTTGATTTGCAGTTTTTTTTGTAGATTTAACCCCACCTAGTTGTTTATAATAATACTTTCAAATAATTTTTGAAAATAGACTGTAATTACGACTATACAATATATCTATGCAATGAAATGCTTTGCACTAATATCAGCTATCTATATTTTTTGCCTGATGTTTTTGCTTAATTGTCATATAAAGCAAAAATATATATTTAATTATTTTTCTTTTTATGGAGTGGAAATCTACATATAATAATTATTACATGTTAAAATATCCGTTGTAACGGTAATGTACATCTTCTAATGCATGATTGTTCAGTTTTTTTTTCCGATTATGGTTTTTGCTTCTGCACCAAATTGCATATTTTTGTCTCTGAATAAAACCGAGCTGTTTTTTCCTCCATATTCCACTATATCAGTTATATGATCCATAAAAGCCTGATTGATCAACATGGGGAACAACCTATTCACAGATTTTATTTTAGATTTTGTCTGAAGGCTCAATAATCTATTTATAGCTGTATTGACTCATTTGAGTCTTTTGAAATCCTCATATAACAGTGTTGTCGACTCTGCTCTGCATTAGCTCGATCAATCATGAGCGCCTCGGGGAAATGTCACCAGCCGTGTCTTTCTAAACAGATGCATATCGACTTCTGTTCACTGTTCAGCTGTTTCCTCAGTTAGAGTTTTTCCTCGTGTGCTTTTGTGACCCTCAACATCCGTCCTGATGCGTGAAGTAAACGGGAACAAGTTTACGAAACCCTTGCAGAATTAATACAAATCATAAAAGATGCTATTTCTTATTTAGTACTGCCCTTCAGAAGCTACTGGGATATTTATACATTTCCCACAAGAGTGAATATCAAAAAATCTTCCTGATGAAAAGTGTAAGCAATATTTATTTATTTTTTTAATTATTCATAATTTTTTTTTGGATTCCCTACCTAGGTAACTATATATACATAATTACATAATAATGTTAAAAAATAGATTGTTATTACTATAATATACGTATATCCTATGCCAGTCTAATATATGCCCTATAATATCAACGTATCATTTTTTTCCTTAATTTCATAAAAATATTCAATAATCTGATTAATGCATAACAATAAATACTCTAATAAAGTGTGGTGTGCGTTATATATATATATATATATTATACCCCACCTAACACACACACACATTTATTTATATCTTATGCAATCTTTTTTCTTTGGGGATTTTGGCTGATATTATCTAGAGCATGTTTTTTGTGAGATTCCCACCTAGTGGCACATATAATAATTCCATATAATTTTAATTGTATACAGTATATCTATGCAGTCAAATGATATGCACTCAATTCAACTATATCATTTTTTGTCTGAATATTGTTCCATTATTATCATAAATATAATTCAATAAGTTCTACAAAATAATTCAAAAATATATATTTTTATGCAATATTTTTTGGGCGTTGAAATATCATCTGGTTACATGTTTTTTTGTGAGATCCTATAGTGACTATAATATAATTACATAATACATAAAAATATAAATTTATTACAATATTATACAATATATCTATGCAGTCAAATGCTGTGAACTATAATATCAACTATATCACTTTTGTCTGATATTTTCGCTTAGTTATAAATAATGTCAAAAAATTTTTGCACATAATGCTAACAATTCTATTTTTTATTCAATATTTTTTTCGGTGGGAAATATTGTCTATTGTATGTCATGTCAGGTATGATTGTGTCTTCCGTATGTAATTTATCAAATAATTTATAACATATTTATGATGCCTCTCTTTTTAAAAAGTAATAATAATAACCATCCTGCAGATTCTTCAGGTGGTTTGCAAACATATGCACTGAACTCTGCACTCAGCTGAGCATTACTGTTCTAGTTGTCCTTTGATGTTGTTGTGTTTGATGTTGTTAAACTATAAAACCCTGCGGTTGCTAATGTGTTCCGTCAAATCATTTGTTATTTAATAGAGGATAAAGAGTCTGTTTCTATATGATTCAGACCTGCATTAGCAGACACGTCTAACACTAAAGGGCTTCAAACACTTTCATTTCCAGCTCAGATCTTTCAACATACTGTACATACTGTACATGAACTAAAGCTGCACAAACACAAGCCGGTGGATTTCCAGATACAACACAGTGCTTGTGAAAGCTGTCAGTCTATATCTGCTCACTAGTGAACATTCAACAGTGAGCAATAAATAAGCGAAACAACAAGATAAAACATACAAATGCATGAAAATCTGTTTCATTCTGCCAGGGGGCTTTTTTTATCCATTATGTTTAAGTATAACGTTTTCAAAAAGCAAATAATAACTATAAAATAGTTCCAGTATTTCTGGCACTTTCCTCAAATATTAATATTGAACGGTGAAGAATGTCATTTCTGTAAGAAAACTTTATGTCTGAACTATATCCATATTTGTTCAATAAAACAGTTTTAAAAATATGGATGCACTGACATAGAAATTTTACTCACTAATTGTTTTTATGTTATATTTCAATATTAAAAGGTATCGGATATTAACATCTAGAATTGCACCCGCTTTAAAAATCAGAATGAACTATTATACTCCAGCACAGAAAATAAATATTTTTTGTAAAAAAAAAAATATATTATATAATATATATATATATGTGTGTATGTGTGTGTGTGTTTGATTGTGGTCTGTGTGTGGGTGTGTGTGTGAGTGTGTGTGTTTGTGTGTGTGTTTGTTTGTGTGTTTGTGTGTTTGTGTGTGTGAGTGTGTGTTTGAGTGTGAGTGAGTGTGAGTGTGATGTGTGTGGTGTTGTGTTTTATGTGATGCGTGTGTGTTTGAGTGTGTGTGGTGTGTCTGTTTGTGGGTGAGTGTGTGCTGTGTGGTGTGTGTTTGAGTGTGAGTGCGTGGTGTTTGAGTGGTGTGGGTGAGTGTGGTGGTTTGAGTGTGAGTCGGTGTGTTTGTGTAGTGTGTGTTTGAGTGTGAGTCCTGTGTGTGTGTGAGTGTGGTGTGGTGTGTGTGTGTTTGCGTGGTGAGTGCTTTTTGTTTGAAGTGTGTGTGTGTGTGTGTGTGTGTTTGAGGTGTGAGTCCTGTGTGTGTGTGTTTGTGTGTGAGTGCGTGTGTGTGTGAGAGTGTGTGTGTGTGTGTGGTGTGTGTGAGTGTGTGTTTGATGTGTGTGTTGAGTGTGTGTGTGTGGTGTGTGTGTTGTTGAGTGTGAGTGCTGGTGCGTGTGTTTTTGAGTGTGAGTGCTTGTGTGTTTGAGTGTGTGTGTGTTTGGTGTGTGGTTTGAGTTGAAGTCTGTGTGTGTGTCTGTTTGAGTGTGAGGTGCGTGTGGGTTTGAGTGTGTGTGTGTTTTGTTTGTGTGTGTGTGTGTTTGTGTGAGTGCGTGTGTTTGAGTGTGTGTGTGTGTGTGTGTTTGTGTGCGGGTGTTTGTGTGTGTGTGTTTGAGTGTGAGTCTGTGTGATGTGTGGTGTGTGTGTGTGTGTGTGTGGGTGTGTAGTGTGTGTGTGTGTGTGTTTGTGTAAGAGTGTGTGTTTGTGTGTGTGTGTGATTGTGTGTGTGTTTGTGTGTGTGTGTGCGTGTGTGTTTGAGTGTGTGTGTTTGTGTGTGAGTGAGTGTTTGTGAAGGTGAGTGCGTGTGTGTGTTTGAGTGTGTGTGTTATAGTGTGTGTGAGAGTGTGTGTGAGTGTGAGTCTGTGTGTTGAGTTCTTTTTGTGTGTGTGTTTTGTGTTTGAGTGCGTGCGTGTGGTTGAGTGTGAGTTTGCGGTGAGTCTGTGTTTGAGTGCCTGTGGGTTGTGTGGGTGTGTGTTTTGAGTGTGTGTGGTTTGTGTGTGTGAGTGTGTGTGTGAGTCTGTGTGTGTGTGTGTGTGTGCATGTGTGGTTTGTGCGTGTGTGAGTCGTGTGGGAGGGCGGGTGTTCAGTGTGTGTGTGGTGTGTGCGTGTTTGTGTGTGTGCGTATTTGTGTCTGTTTAAATTTTGTTTTTTTAATTGTTTTAGTCAATTTTTAATTATTATTATATATATACTGTTGACAATATATGTTTTTAGTTAGGTTAGGTACGTCACTCAAATACGAAATATTATCAACTATCTGATATTTTTATTTTATTTCATTAATGTTTATCTCACTTCCGTAATTCGTTAGTTTTCATTACTTAATGATGATAATCTATATAATAACAACCACAACAATCACTGTAAAAATCTCCAACTATTCAACTGCCAAAGCTTAAGTCAAATTGCGGCCTTAAATTTTTAAGTATAATCAAAGTTGGTTTAATAATTATGTAGAAAATCGAGTTGATCGAAAACTTATTTAAATAATCAATGTTGAAATTGCTCAATTTTTTGATGAGCTATCGATCTAGATATCTATCCAGTAATAATATCAGTAATAATAAACCCGTAATAATATCAATATCTTTTTTTGGAATACATGAAATGAACTAAACATTTAAACTGAAGCCTGTTTCTGTCAGCGTTGGCTGAATGAGTTCCAGCAGACGTGACGTCACACAGTCTCACCTGTGGATTGTGTCTGATTTCCCTCTCTTCAGCTCATTCATCTCGTCTTTCAGCAGACCCTGATCAGAACACAAACACGATGTATGAGCGAGGAGATGAAACGCCGTCCTGTTATCTCCTGTTTGATCAGCGGGTGTGGAGGGAAACACATGACAGATGAGGAGCTGATGTGGACATCATGATGAAACACTCCCTGCAACACGTCGTGACACGATAGCATCCGTAGAAAGAGCCTGACTTACATCTGAGCATGCAGGATGGATCAGACGCCAGCGTGCACATGCAACAAAAGCACTTGCTATAATAGTAAGAGCTTATTTATCGGCGAAAACCAGATGTTTTAACTATTTATTCGGCCAAAATGCATGCCAGTACACCCCATTAAACAGGGCCATTTTTGCCATGTTACTCAGTGTGTATTTCACAAGTCATAGATCCGTCAGATGACGTAAGAAACTACGGTCTTATATGTGGCCAGCTAACAAATTATATGACCCTGGAGCACAAAACCAGTCTTAAAAATCAAGTTGTTGGGAGCTGACAATATTTTGAAAATCTGGAATCTGAGGGTGCAAAAAAATCTAAATATTGAGAAAATCATCTTTAAAGTTGTTCAAATGAAGTTCTTAGCAATGCATATTACTAATCAAACATTAAGTTTTGATATATTTACTGTAGAAAATTTACAAAATACTTCATGGAACATGATCTTTACTTAATATCCTAATGATTTTTGGCATAAAGGAGAAATGTATAATTGTGACCCATACAATGTATTGTTGGCTATTGCTACAAATATCCCCCAGCGACTTAACACTGCTTTTGTGCTGCAGGGACACAAATATTCTATGAACATTTTGATAACATTCCCAGTGAGTTATGAAAACATTATTTGCATGTTCCTTGAATGTTCAAAACATCCAGTTTATATATTATTTTTAATTTAAAAAATGTATTTTAAGGGAACGTTCCATTGTATCATTTTGCAAACATTGTGGAATTGTTACTTTTGAATGTTCTCTCAACATTCTGAAACAATCGATATGTTTAGAGTTGGACGAACATCCAACTAGCATTTCAGAAAAAACATTCCATGAAAAATGTATAAATAATGTTTTAATGCCAACGTTTATTATCAGAGCTGGAAACTGTTGCTGCTTCATATGCTTTCTGGAAACCGTGATGCAATTTTTGTTCAGGATTTTTTGATGAATAAACAGTTAAATAGAAGAGCATTTATTTAAAATAGAAATCTTTTGTAATATTATACACTACCGTTCAAAAGTTTGGTGTCGGTACATTTTTATTCTTTCTATTTTTTGGAAGAAATTAAAACTTTTATATTCAGCACGGAATGGTTAATTGATAAGTGTTTGCGCAAAGATTTATATTTTACTTTTATTCCATCAAGATCTGAAAAAGTATCAGTTTACAAAACAATATTGTGCAGCACAACTGTTGATAATTCTAATAATAAATCAGCATATTAGAATGATTTCTGAAGATCATGAGACACTTTATACTGGAGTAATGATGCTGAAATTCAGCTGCGCATCACAGAAATATATTACACTTTAACAGATATTCACATAGAAAACAATTATTTTAAATTGTACTAAAATTTTTTATTGTATTTTTGATCAAATAAATGCAGCCTTGATGAGCAGAAGACACTTCTTTAAAACACATTACAAGTCTTACTGATCCTGAACTTCTGAACGGTATATAGTGCATATATTTAGTAAAATGCTCTTCTTCATAGTTATTTTCTTCTAGCTGACTGAGCGTACGGATGCTGAATGGTTATTCGGAGGTACAGAGGGAGACCGGGGATGGTTGTAACACGGGTCAGATGTAACATTTCCAGTCTCTCAAATAAGAAATAAGTTACAAATCACCTGCTTCACTTCACATTCTCAGTTTAGCCCTTATTCCACACGTGAGGAAGCAGAGGCCTGTGGCACACAGCAGATTTGAAGGAGAAAAACTCATTTTGAGGTAAGAAAGTAACTTTTTATACTTCTCTTTATAGTCTCTGCGACCTCAAGCAAATATTTAGTTTTATTTATGTTTGAATGTCAGTATGACTAGGTGTTGGAAGAGAAAGACAAACCGAGAGGTATCTCTCAATGTTCTGTTTTATTATGGCCAATTACTGACTGACATTAACACTATTAATGCTAAACACAAACACACTCTCTGACACAGACACACACACACACAACTCTCTCTCAGTCACACACACACACACACACTCTCTCTCTCTCACACACACACACACACTCTCTCTCTCACACACTCTCTCGCTCTCTCTCTCTCACACACACACACACACTCTCTCTCACACACACACAAACAAACTCTCACACACACAAACAAACTCACACACACACAAACACACACACACTCACACACACACACCACACACACACACACTCTCTCACTCTCTCCTCTCTCTCTCACACACACACACACCCTCTCTCTCTCACTCACTCACTCACACACACACACAGACACACACACACACACACACCTCTCGCTCTCTCTCACACACACACACCCAGTCTCTCGCTCTCTCTCACACACACACACTCTCTCGCTCTCCACCCACCTCTCTCTCCTCTTCGTCTCTCTTCTCTCACACACACTCTCGCGCTCTCAGCTCCTCCACACCACTCTCCTCTCTCACCCACACACTCTCTCTCCTCTCTCTTCACACACACTCTCTCTCTCTCTCTCTTCTCTCTCACACACACTCTCTCTCTCTCTCACACAAACACACTCTCTCTCTCTCTCTCTCTCCACACACTCGCTCTCCTCTCTCTCTCACCACTCTCTCTCGGCTCACACACATCGCTTCATCTCGTCAGCACACACTCTCCTCTCTCCTCACACACTCTCTCTCCTCTCTCACACACCTCTCTTCTCTCTCTCTCTCACACACTCTCTCTCTCTCTCTCACACACTCTCCTCTCTCTCTCTCTCTCACAACACTCTCTCTCATCTCTCTCTCACAACACTCTCTCTTTCCCTCCCACACTCGCTCTTCGCTCACACACCCTCGCTCTCTACTCTCGGACACACACTCCTTCTCTCTCTCCACACACTCTCTCTCCGTCAGTCCTCTCACAACACTCGTCTCTCTCTCTCTCTCTCACACTCGCTCTCTCTCTCTCACACACTCTCTCTCTCTGTCTCTCTCTCTCGCTCTCTCTCACACACTCTCTCTCTCATACACACACTCTCTCTCTTCTCACACACAGACACTCAAACCTCTCTCTCCCACAAAAACACACTCTCTCTCTCTCACACACACACTCTCCTCTCTCTCACACACTCTCTCTCTCTCCCTCTCACACACAAAAACACTCTCTCTCTCTCACACACACACTTACTCTCTCTCTCTCACACACACACACTCTCTCTCTCTCACACACACACATCTCTCTCTCTCTCACACACACACTCTCTTTCTCTCTCACTCACTCACACACTCTCACTCTTTCACACACTCTCTCTCTCTCTCTCACACACTCTCCCTCGCTCTTCACACCCTCTCTCTCTCTCACACTCTCTCTCTGTCTGTCTCTCTCTCTCACACACACACGCTCTCCCTCTCACACACCCACACACTCTCTCTCCCACACCCTCTCTCTCTCTCACGGGGCAGGCTGATCGCTCCTCGTCGTCTCTCTCACACCCACACCTCGCTCCTCTCAACACCCACCTCTGCTCGCTCTCACCACTCACTCTCTTCCTCTCACAACACACCCTCTCTCTCTCAATCACACACACACATCACTCTCCTCTCTCTCTTACAATAACAAACACTAAACAGACTCTCTCTCTCTCACACTCTCTCTCTCTCTCACACACACACACTCTTGCTCTCTCACACACACACACACACTCTCCTCTCTCTCACACACACACACACTCACTCTTTCTCTCTCTCACACACACACACTCTCTCTCTCTCTCACACACACACACTCTCTCTCTCTCTACACAAACCCCACTACTCTCTCCTCAACACACACACACACACACACTCTCTCACTCTCTCTCACACACTCACACTCCTCTCTCTCTCACACACACAAGCCTCCTCAAAACGACACACACCCTCTCTCTCACACACACACAAACACAATCTCTCTCACACACACACACACCACTCTCTCTCACACACACACACACACACTCGCTCACACACACACACACACATACATACTCTCTCTCACACACACACACCCACACACTCTCTCTCACACCCACACACACTCTCACACACACACACACTCATTCTTTCTCTCTCTCACACACACACACCCACTCGCTCTCTCACACACACACACACACACACTCAACACAACTCTCTCTCTCTCTCACACAACTCTCTCACGTATCTCACACACTTCTCTCTTCACACCCTCTCTCCTCTCCCTCTCACCGTCAACTCCTCGCTCTCACTCTCAAACACAACTCTCCCTCATCCTCTCTCTCATCACAAAGCACCCTCTCTCCCTCTCATCTCTCACCACTCTCTCTCCTCTCACACACGCTCTCTCTCTCTCACACACACACTCTCGCTCTCACACACCACACACACTCTCTCTCACACACACACCCACTCTCCATCTCACACACACACACACACACTCTCTCTCACACACACTCTCTCTCACACACACGCTCTCTCACACACACTCTCTCTCTCTCTTTCTTTCTCTCTCTCTCACACACACACCCACTCTCTCTCACCCACACACACACTCTCTCTCTCTCTCACTCACACACTCACATTCACCTGCTGTCTCTCTCTCTCACTCTCACACACTCTCTCTCTCCATCTCACAACACTCTCGCCTCTCACTCTCACACACTCTGCTCGCTCCTCACTCTCACACACTCTCTCTCGCTCCACGCTCCACACCTCTCTCTCTCGCTCTCACAGAAACCACCTCTCGGTCACTCTCACACACTCTCTGCTCTCCTCTCACACACTCTCTCTCACTCGCACACACTCTCTCTCTCTCACACACAACGCTCTCTCTCTCCACTCTCCCACACTCTCTCTCTCCTCTCACACACCTCTTCTCTCACTCTCACACACTCGCTCCTCCTCCTCTCTCTCTCTCTCTCACACCTCTCTCCCCCCCCCCCCCCCCCCCCTCTCTTCTCACCAAAACGCTCTCTCATCCCGCTCTCCCAACACTCTCTCTCTCTCTCAACGAACTCTCTCTCTCTCACCACTCCTCTCTCCTCTCACAACACCTCTCTCGTCTCACACTCTCTCTCTCACCTCCACCACTCTCCTCTCTCTCACCTCTCCACACACTCTCCTCTCTCCTCGCTCACCACTCTCTCTCTCTCTCTCCGTCCTTCCCAACTCTCTCTCACCCCCGCTCGCTCCTCTCACACACCTCTCCTCTCTCACACTCTATCTCTCTCTCAACCACTCTCTCTCTCTAAAAAAGACAAATCACACCACACTCAGTCTCTCTCTCATCACTCTCTCTCCTCTCTCCTCACCACACTCTCTCTCTCGCACACTACTCTCACGCACACCTCTCTCTCACACACTCTCTCTCACACACTCACACACACACTCACACACACACAATCTCTCTCACACACTCTCTCTCTCACACTCTCTCTCTGTCACACTCTCTCTCTCATCACACTCTCTCTCAACACACTCTCTCTCACACAACTCTCTCTCACACACCTCTCCCACACACCTCACACACTCTCACTCACACTCGCACTCACACGTCTCCTCACCTCTCTCTCTCACACACACACACCTCTACTCGCCTCTCACACCAGGCACACACACCGCTTCACCACAGCACACCTCTCCCCCACACACACATCTCGCTCTCTCTCTCACACACACACCACACACACACACACTCTCTCT
>JADLZN010009989.1:0-108501 GCA_018155175.1 Sinocyclocheilus anophthalmus
AAAAAGCAATAAAATTAAAAAAAAAAAAGTAGATAAGCACAAAAAAAAAACAACACAAGTAAACTACCAGTATGTGGCGTAGGGACAACAGAGGACCTGTGATTGCATAAACAGGAAGTGAAACAGGAGCTAGTATTTGAAGTGACGGGAGAGAGATGGAGAGAGAGAGAGAGAGAGGGAGAGAGAGTTGTGGTTAGAAAGTTACACTTTACACACATATCTAAGTGTTAGTCGGATGCTAACATCTAGCAGTTGAGGTAAAGGGCTTTGCTTAAGAGTTAGCGTTAGTTACACGTAATTCTTTGTTTACACACAGGTCTGTGAAGTGGGTGCTGTTGTCAGATTAACGGAAGAGTCTGCTCACACTTCCGGGGTCACGTGTTGCTAGTAGACCAATGCAAGCTCACAACAAGTGCACGTGGAGCAGACTTGCACTGCTATGAGCATGCATGGGAAACTCATGCATATCCCATACAAATTCATTCATTAATCAAAACAGCACATTCACTTCACAGGCAATGGTGGATTCGAGTTAGCTACGCTAGAATAACACCATAAATTTTACGTAAATGCTTCACATGAGCGAGTCAAAATTAAATACAATGATACGTAACACATAATAAAGCCTTAAATTAATGAAATGAGGAGTATCGCACAGATCACCTACACAGTGCTGAAAAAAAGGATTTCTTCGCCCAAGATCAGACTGATGTAGTTGCGTACCATTTATATGGGATGCCTAATTGAGGCTTTACAATCAGGAAAAGACTGTACCCTCTACTAACAACAGAAATTAGTATTTCTTCGCTAAAATCAGGTTAGTTTTTTTTTATCGTACGATTTAAACACATTATAGAACTGAAAACTTCTTACTGCTCGTAGGAAGGTGCATTCAAATTATAATTTTATCTGGTTTTGATCAGGTACTGGTATGCGCATGGAGAAGAAGTTGCTAACTTATGAAACAGACACATAAGATTTATTATTGGGTCTGCTTGCAAGCAATGTTTCAAAAACGACGCCACCGTTCTAAATTACTGCTCGGACTGCATAAAGTAGGAAACTATTGTTTCCCTAGCCATGTGGATGCTGGGATTTTTTCTGGCTAGCTTGTCAAAGTTTATGGGGGTCACATCATGCGCTGCTGCGCGGATGCTTGGAAGGGACCCCCCCCCCATCCTTTCTGTGGTTGCTGGAGGTATTAATGGTTCTGTCTGCTGAGTTGTTAAGCAGAAAGTGTTGGCTCCCCCCTTCGTAGCTTGTTGCATATGAGGGAGTTTGCACGGCTGAATGAGGATGCAGGAGTAGGGTGTCTCTCCCACTGCGTTTCCTTTCGCAGCCTGTTCGAGTTCTCTTCGGAACATGTCAAGCTTGTCTTGAGTGTTGTTCAGCTGCTGGATCAGAGTCTCTTGAAGTCTATCAATTTCCTCCTGTAACTCCATTCTGCTGGGGTCCTTGTGGGATACCGCCGTGATCTGTTGCTTGAGATCATTTACCTCCTGTTTCAATCCCATTAGGTTGTGGGCCAGGAAGATGATGACCTTGGTGAGCGTTTTGTAGCCATAACTCTCGCTTGAGTCATGAGTCTGAGGTACACTTCTCTCTCTGGGTCCAGTTGCTTTCGGCTCAGTAGGTGGACGTCAGCCCTGGGTAGGGGGTGTTCCTCACAACGCCTGGCCAGCCCTCTTTGGTCTGCATTCTGGGCAGTTAGTCTGAGCATCTGCAACATCTTGGCACACTTGTGTTGAGAGTAGGGGCTAGAGACTACTACAAGATCAAAACAGAGTGTGAATGCTAAAATAGGTTTGGGTCAGCATATGTTTGCTGAAAAGGGCATAAACAGGGTTTTGATTGATGACTTAAGACTACTCTTAAGTATTACTACTCTATTGTCAAATTATCACTCCAGAATTTACTGACGGTTCCCAAACAGGCTCAATCTCTGAGGAAAAGAAATAGAAGAGAGAAAAAAAGGAAAAGAAGAGCATTTCTATTCAGATTATGCTTATTATTTGGTACTCAGGATGATAGTTATGCCCTAGCGTTTGTCTAGATGACTTTTGTAACAGGGTCATAAAAATTAGGGCACATGTTTGAAAATAAACAAATCAAAAATAGAAATGTCTCTGGTTCCTTTTGAGGTTCAGAGAGAACATCAAAACAAAAGGGGCATAACATGTAAAAAGATAGTTACATTCGCTGAGACGAATTGAAAATTGAGAAACATAGAAAAAGAAGGAGGAGAAAGAATGTGAAACATTCGAAACCAGGGATTAGGTTAAATTCAAATTACATCACACTGCATACACACATGCTGTATATAAAAGCTTCAATTAAAGAGTGTTAAACCCTAATTGTTAAAGCTATTTGAGTATCTTAGCCTAAAATGAAACTATGCTAAGTCGTGTTAGCTTAGCTGCTTCAGGTGGTTTGTTTACAACATGGCGTGTTGTGCTATGTGAAGTTAGCGCTTCCTGTGACAAGTTGTTGTCATGGTAACCAATGCATGCCAGTGCAATTCAAGCAGTTTAGTGTCTGCCTATTTCAAAGAAGCTGCCCAAAGTTTTAAAATGTGGTGCGTTCAGTCCTTCAAGACTTGTTGCATTAAATAAACACTTCTGTGAGTGCTTATCTAATGTAACAATAAACTTCTTGCACATGTTTAAAGAATTACAAAACGTGTTTAATGTAAGTTAAAACCGGTTTAAACATAAATGTAGTTATGTTTGCCTCACATATGAATACTAAAGTACAGTATTACACATTTAATTTCACTCAGCGAGTGAAACACAGTAATGAACACCAGGTTACTAGGCTTGTATATATGCAGCCAAAGTGTAGATGAATTGCTTCAATCTAATTATAAACTATAAGGCCTTTATGCTGTAGAAAGAGGAGCAACGCTCACATCTACCTTGATATAACTGTACTGAGATTTCTTCTTCAAAGAAACAATTTAAACAATACTGCCAATTTTGTGATTTCTCACTAAAGCATATAAATCGCGTACTTTGGACATGCCGAACTGAGCTGAGATTAAGACTTACGCCTTTTGTAAGGAAAGATTATGCTTAATTACTGAAATTAGGTTTCTTTGCTTAAAATCAGGATTAACCTTTACACTGATCCAATTAAGCTGAAATACATAAAGACTCTTCCAAGTATAATAGCGGTACAATTTTCAAAATCCCTATTTATCTGCATCTTAAACAAGCCAGCAACAGGACACAACAGAGGCATCTCAAGTCACGCCTATCTAACCGGGACTATACTGCCCACACACTTTTTAAGTGACGGTTAAACTCTAACTTTCGTTTTATCATGCCCGCCATATTCTCACAAAATCTGTAGCGACAGCTCACAAAGGAAATATGAATAATTAACCATAATTAGTTATAATTAATTATGCATATTTTTGATCCGCTGTAGATATTTAGTTGACCACTCAGGGTCAACCGTCTTGTAAATTCTAAGAACGTTAATTTCCTGGTTAAGGGAAATAACTTTCTTACTGTACAATTCTATAAGTTTGTAACGTAAAACTGCATGATTAGTGACTCCGGTTATGAGCAAACAATGAACACGTCAAGTGTGATACAAGTAAGGTTTTATTAACTACATAAACACTTAAACTAGTCCAACATACTACATAAACACATAAACTGGTCTAACATCCTACATAAACACATAAACGGGTACATACACACACACACACACACACACACACATACAGTTGGTATAGCAAAGGGTTAGAGTTTAACTCAGTACAAAGAAAGAGACAAAGAATGAATATTATAGAAACATTTGCATATTCAGCAGATCTACACCTGAGGGATACGTCAGATTCTTAGTTCAAACACACCTTTGTAAAAAGGTGTAACTGATACTTAATGCATCAATTAATAAGACTAAGTTTGATACTTGCGAGTCTCGGCTGTCTGAAAGAGATTTCCTGATGCAATCTTAAGGTTTCCTTAAAGTCTTAAATCTTAAAGTGGGCGTTTTGAGATCCTGGGGAGTTTATTACTCTTTGTGTGGAAACATGGTACTTAGTATCTGGAACTTGAATCGAAAATACTAAAGATTCTCAGGACACTAATATATTGCCTATGTACCAACATATAATATACACTCTTGTTTAGATCATCCGAAGGCGAATTCATAGATACTAAACACGGTATATGTAAGGTTATATGAATGAGTGGTTTATCGTAAGCATGAATAAAATAGTCTATAATACAACAGATTAATACAAAACAGCAATAATATACACAATGGCCTGAAGAATATGTGTGTTCATTCAAAGAAAGGTTTTCCTATGAATTAATTAGGGCACAGTCCATTTCTACTCTGCCTTTGTGCCTCTTGCTTCTGGGAAATGCAGCTGAGAGTCTCTGCTCGCATTCCACAAGGTTGTAAATGTATCGGGTGTCATAAAACCAGTGATATCATGATTAGTTGTCATGGGGACCAGGGGGCCTGGTGTTTGCAGAAATCCTGGCCTCCAGTTTATTGAGTGAGGGGACTGTGACGATTTGTTAATCTAATGAATAATTGATTTGTTAAATCAAATAAAAATTAGTGTGTCAGATTGGTCGAGACGCTACAAAGTACAACATGTTCCTGGATCAACATCCTTGTTGATCCTGGAACAAAATTCCAATTAACCAATCAGAATTAAGGGATAACTTTTCAGGAAATGTCTGTTTTAGGCTTACAATCAAGGTTAGGCGATTCTACCCCCTTGTTAATCAGCTATCATTTCACACTGATTTTAGGAATAAATTATGGGTAGGGTTAGGTTTAGAGGTGGGGATTGGGTTAAGTCTGTATTTTTGGACAGTAATGTTGATCCAGGATCAACTAAAGATGTTGATACAGGAAAATCACGGTGACCGTCATAGCCTACCCTGGTACCCCAGTAAGTTTGTAAGCGGTCGTGTGAAGACCGAAGAGTGTAAAGAACATCGACTCTACCGTGCAACTCCACCGGGCAGGACACCAGCAAAGGATAAGTATCGCTTCTTATTTCTCCTCTTTCCTATTACTCGTTTCACTTCAGTTTCAGTTTTTTATAACCATTTCTTACTATGTGTCAGTAAGTTGTTGTTATTTTAGCATGTGTGTTTGGCTCAGTGTTATTTTTTTAGGATTACTGATAAAATACTGTAGTGTAACGGGAGGTAAAGAATCACATCGCACCCAACCTAACCCCATCACTCAATCAATACCCCGGAGGATGGATTTATTGTGGTGAGGGGTGCTCTTGAGAAAGGTCCAGGTAGGTGCTCCGGTGCCGATGAGTGCTCTCTTCCGTCTTCCCAGTGCAGAGGGTCCGTGCAGTGTTCCTGTGGGGCTGGTCGGTCACACGCTGCTTTCTGTGGAGAAAATGAGAGGGCGTGTTAGTGCTCAGTCTCATGGAGGAATCTTCTAGATGGCAGGGCTTGCGTGGCTTATGTAGCCGCCTGATGAGGTGCAGCTGTGACCGATCAGCCTGTGATGATGATGGCCAGGTGCTCCTCGCTTGTTTCCAGGGCGACGCTGATGAAGCTTCGGGACGCTCGTCACACTCCCCCCCCAAGCGTCGTTCTGGTCCTGTTAACGATATGAGATAGTAGGGGAGAGCTAGGGGGTGGGTGGGGAGTGACCCCTGACAGACCTGCAAAAGCTGCCCAGATCCAAGAGAGGCCATCCGCATTGGCGTTCGCGGCTCCAGCCCGATGACGTACCTCGAAGTGGAAGTCCTGGCGCGCGAGGAACCAACGGGTCACCCTGGCATTGGTATCCTTGTCGCGGGCCATCCACTGAAGGGGGGCGTGGTCCGTGACCAGGGTGAACTTCCGGCCCAGGAGGTAGTACCGCAGCTCCAGGACTGCCCACTTGAAGGCTAGGGCCTCCTTCTCCACCACAGCGTAGTTCCTCTCGGCCGGGATCAGCTTCCTGCTGATGTAGATGACCGGATTCTCCTCACCCTCCTGGACCTGTGACAGGACGGCTCCCAGTCCTGTGTCGGAGGCATCCGTCTGCAGCAGGAAGGGGCAGCTAAAGTCCGGGGCTCAGAGGACGGGCTCCGAGATGAGGGTCCCCTTCACTCTCTGGAAGGCCTCCTCCGCTGCTGGTGTCCACTGTACCTTCTCCGGCTGCCCCTTCCTGGTCAAGTCTGTCAGGGAGGTGGCTAAAGAGGAGAAGTTAGGGATGAAGCAGTGATAATATCCGGCCAACCCTAAAAAGGCTCATACCTGGGTCTTGGTCTCAGGTCTCGGGGTGGAGCGTACTGCCTCCACCTTCCTCCCCTGTGGCCGAATGAGACCCTGTCTCACCTGAAAACCCAGGTACTTCGCCTCGGAGAGCCACTGGGGGTAGAAAAGGCAGTCTTAGATTTAGCGTTCTCAGAGAGGGGTACCTGCCAGTAGCCTTTGGTGAGGTCCAACGTTGAGATATACCGGGCCCTTCCCAGCCGGTCCAACAGCTCATCCACCCGAGGCATGGGGTATCCGTCGAACTCGGAAACCTCGTTGAGGCGGCGGAAGTCATTGCAGAAGCGGAGGGTGCTGTCCGGTTTCGGGACCATCACGATTGGGCTGGACCACGGGCTGCGGGATGGTTCTATAACCCCCAACTTCAGCATTTGATGGATTTCCTCCTCAATAGCTCGCCGACGAGCCTCAGGGACCCGGTAGGGCCGTTGCCTGACGACGACCCCTGGCGGCGTCCGGATGTCATGCTGCAGGACGCTGGTCCACCCGGGCAGAGCAGAGAACACATCCGAGAACTGACCGACCAGGTGCTGCAGCTCCCTCTTCTGGGCAGCCGAGAGGTGGGGGTTGACGTCAACAACCACGGGATCAGAGATGGCGAGGGCCGCGAGCTGGTCTCTAGTCCCCACCCACTTATTCAGCAGGTTGATGTGGTAGAGCTGCTCGGCTCTCCTCCTCCATGGCTGACGCACACGATACGTCACCGGTCCAATCCTTTCCAGCACCGTGTAGGGACACTGCCAGGTGGCCAGGAACTTGCAGGCAGCATTGGGGACTAGGACCATGACTCGGTCTCCAGGCTGGAACTCCCGTGGTTGGGCTGCCCGGTTATAGTGGCGCTGTTGGGCCTGCTGCGCCTTCGTCAGGTGTTCCCGGACTAATGGCATGACCTGGTCGATCCTCTCCTTCATCTGTCTGACGTGCTCGATCACAGAGCGATGGGCTACTGGCTGTTGCTCCCAGGCCTCCTTTGCCACATCCAGGAGGCCGTGGGGTTGCCGGCCAAAGAGGAGCTCGAAGGGGGTGAAGCCAGTTGAGGCCTGCGGAACTTCGCGGATCCCGAAGAGGACATAGGGGAGCATCAGGTCCCAGTCACGCTTGTCCTCCGTGACCACCCGTCTCAGCATCTGCTTGAGGGTTTGGTTGAAGCGTTCGACCAGTCCGTCGGTCTGGGGATGGTAGACCGTGGTCCTCAACTGCTTCACCCGCAGTAGCCGGCAGAGGTCAGCCATTAGCCGGGACATGAAGGGGGTCCCCTGATCGGTCAGGATCTCCGCTGGGATGCCGACTCGGCTGGATAGCAGGAAGAGTTCCTGGGCAATGGCTTTGGCGGTAGCTTTTCGTAGGGGCACTGCCTCAGGGTACCGGGTGGCATAGTCGACGATCACCAGGATGTGTTCATGTCCCCGGGCAGACTTAGGCAACGGCCCCACAAGGTCCATCCCGATGCACTCGAAGGGCACCTCGATGATGGGCAGCGGTATCAGCGGTCTGCGGGGAGGCGTCCTGGGTGACGTCACTTGGCAGGTCGGGCAGGCTTGGCAGAACCGCTTCACTTCGGCCTCCAAGCCCGGCCAGTGGAAGCGGTCGCGGATCCGCTGGATGGTGTTCCCGGCTCCGAGATGCCCTGCCAAGGGATGGGAGTGAGCCAGCTCCAGTACGGTCTCAGTTTTGGTGCGTGGCACCACCAACAACAATTTTTCCTCTTCCCTACGCTGCGCGACACAGTACAGCAGGCCATTTTGCACGACGAAATGTGGGAGAGGGTGGGGACTAGGCTGAACCTCCTTGCCTTCGATGGACCTGGGTTCATCCATGCTTCAGCCTGTCGTCCTCCCGCTGTTCCTTCCCAAATGAGCCCCCTCCCGTCACCTGTTGGAACACATCACAGAAGACGTTAGGATTTTGGGAGGGGGACTCACCTTCTCTCCCGCTATCCGAGGCCAGAAGCACTGGCCGCTGTCGAGGTCCTGTCGTTGGCCTCCTTCTTCGGCGGCCCCCTCCTGGGCTGGCAGGCTGCGTAGCCATGGCCAGCAGGCGGTCAAACCCTGGACAGTCTCTCCCGATCAGCACGGGGACGGGAAGATCCTTCATGACCCCGACTTCCACCGGCCAGGTGCCGGGAGCGGCCAAAATGGTCACCCTGCGAGCGGGAACTTGTCGTGTGTCCCCGTGGACACAGGTTATGGGGAGGAAGGCTTTACACTCCGTTCGGGGGGCGAGAATATGTGACTGGACCAGAGTTACCGCACTGCCCGAGTCCAGGATGGCCCGGAACGGCTTTGCATTCACTTTCACTTCCACCTTTGATGCTCCAACCGGCAGGTCGCGGTGCACAATGCAGCCTGCCAGCCAGGTTCGTGCGGGGACTTCCGTTGGCATGGGCTCATCCCGCTGGGAGAGAGCCGCCGGCCTGCGTACTGGTCATGGGGTGCATCCAGCGCGCGCCGTCCTAGACAAGACCCTCCGGGCGAAATGGCGGCGCTAGTACCCAGCATCCCGGTGTGGGCCGCATCGGCCAGCTCGACAGCCTCCACCAGCTCCGACATGGTGGCTGGGTTCCTCATCCCAACGTCCTGTTGGTGAGATTGGGGAATGGCTCGGAGAAGACGGTCTATCACAACGCGCTCCGCCACATGTCCAGCCGATGGAGCCCCCTCCAGCAGCCAGTGCTGTGCGAGTCGTGTGAGTTCAGCGGCCTGGGCACGGGCCGGTAGACGGGGCTTATACTCCCACTCGTGGAAGTGCTGGGCGACACAGATAGGGGATAACCCCAGGCGGCCTAGGATTTCCTTCTTGACCTCCTTACATTGATCGGCAGAGGCGGCGGGAAGAGCGAAGTATGCACACTGCGCTTCGCCCGTCAGCAGGGGAGCAAGCACCCGTGCCCAGTCATCCTGATGCCACCCTTCCAAGGTGGCCGTCGCTTCGAACATTTGTAAGAAGGCTTCTACGTCATCATGAGGGGTCAGCTTGGGTAGCAGCTTCACAGCTTGCACTCGGGGGTCCGGCAGCGGAACGCGTTAAGCGCCGGCGGCACGCAATGCCGCGAGTCCCTGCTCCGTCTCTCCTTGACGGGTGGCGAGGTGCTCAACAATTTGTTGCTGGCGGATGCTAACCTCGGTGAGCCGCTGGAGGATTTCGTCCATGGTGGGGGAGGAGAGCTCGCCTGTGACAGAAACTGGAGACAAAAACAAGGAAAAAAGGTGTTGAGTCACGAAGGTTGAAGAGATCGCTTGCGGTGATTCTTCAATGATTTGCCCGCATCTCACATGTTGTAACGGGGTGAAGAATCACACGACAATAAATCTCAATCAATACCCCGGAGGGTGGATTTATTGGGGTGAGGGGTGCTCTTGAGAAAGGTCCAGGTAGGTGCTCCATTGCCGTGAGTGCTCTCTTCCGTCTTCCCAATACACAGGGTCCGTGCAGTGCTCCTGTGGGGATGGTCGGTCAAACGCTGCTTTCTGTGGGAAAAATGAGATGGAGAGTTAGTGCTCAGTCTCATGGAGGAAACTCCTAGATGGCAGGGCTTGCGTGGCTTATGTAGCCGCCTGATGAGGTTCAGCTGTGACCGATCAGCCTGTGATGATGATGGCCAGGTGCTCCTCGCTTGTTTCCAGGGCGAAGCTGATGAAGCCTCGGGACGCTCGTCACAGTAGTTTGATTTGTATTAGTTATCTATTTAGTTTTAGTACCAGTTTGTAGTAATGTAATTATAGATTTTGTATGATGTCTTAATAGGTTTTTTTTTTATTAAGTTTAGTTAGTTAATTTGAGTATGTATAGTGTTGGCTGTACATATATATGTAGTTGGTTTTTTGGTGTTTGGCTTAGTGTCATGTTAGAATCATTATTATACTCATACACCTTTTGTTCTTTAATATTTTGAAATTTTGTTGTATGCATTTGTCATTTTTATTTATTTTATTTTCTTAAATGTGTGTATATATGTATAGTATTTATAGAGTTTTAGCTTTTAGTTTTAATTACTTTTTCTTATTTGTAAGTCACTTTGGATAAAAGCGTCTGCTAAATGACTAAAAGTAAAGTAAAGTAAAAGTAACGGAACGCAGGGTTTTGTGTGTTTAATGAAAGGCTAACTAATAATTAAATCATAAAAATGTAAAATTAAAATAAATCATACACTTACTAAAAAAAGACCATGACCATTCACCAATGTCAGAGAACCATAAACATGCAAATGTGATACTCACTTATTAAAATATTTATTTTAAAATCTCAGGGGTACTTAAAGGATCACTGATTATGATTTAACTTTTTTTAACTTTAGTGTGTAATGTTGCTGTTTGAGCATAAAAAACATCTGCAAAGTTACGATGCTCAAAGTTCAATGCATAGGGAGATATTGTATTTGACAGAATTGCTGATTGGCCACCCCTTTAAAGTAAATATGTTAGGTGAAAGAGGTTCAGAGGACAAAGAGTTTGAGAATGTCTGCAAATAAGAAAAAAAACGAGAATTTGTGCAATTTAATGAGTTTGAAAGACAAAAGCCTTTCAATAATACATAGTTAAATAACCTACTGAGTGATCATTCAAATAAATATGAATGCGTTTATCAGTAGTTGATGCAATGTTGAAACACTTCTTAAACATGAAATGATTTTTGTAAATCCATTGGTCAAATGCTGTAGCCACCGGGCTAATGACTGATCTGTAGAGATCGACCGATATATCGATTTCCCGATATTTTCTGATATGTAAGCTTGACCATAATTGGATATCGGTTTTGTAATATCGGATTCACCGATAAACGCCGCCATCTTGTGGGCGTTTTGAGAATTGTGCGAATGATCACCATTGCAGCGGCGTCTGAGGGGAGACGAGACAACAACAACAGCGTGCAGGTACTTGATATAGTTGCTATAGTTAGTAAAATTTATTTATGTAGCATCTGCGTAGAATCATGCATGATCTTTGAGGTTTTATGGCTTAAGAGACCCTTTTAGCTTTTGACATTTGCATATAAATTACAGACATGACCCCACATTCTACATTTATATGGGTGCTAAATTGCCAATGGTCCCCCCCCCCCACTATCAAGGAGATGCTAAACAGTTTCACCACTCTCGCCTTCATTTGGAGTTTCAAACACATTCCAAAGAGACGTAAATGACCCCCGGGGCCAGGCACAATGGGCCTGGCTGACCAAGCAAACTAACACACACACACACACACACACAAAACCACGTAAAGACCTTTTACTCTATTATACTCTACAAATATATCTGGTATATTGCATGTGTTGTTTGTATGTTTCCCTATTAGATTAGCTGATTTACCACTCGTTATTTGTATTTGTTAAAGCCATAAACACTGATATTCAGGTGTATGTATGTATATTTGGTTTAATCTATTCCAAATGGTTTTCTTGGTATCAATGTTACCTGTTTTTTATTCCTCGGACAATGAGGTACAGTATGTGATTGTGAAACGCATCATACGATTTGTACTATATTTTGGGTTAAAACTACAGAAATTCCAGACCGGCCATAAAACATGCAAATGGGCCATAAAGGGAAACAAAGGAAACTTCTCCCGCTCAAAAATTCAAGCCTGGTATTGGCCAGTCCACCCAGAATAGGAACCCTCAAAAGTGATTAGCCCGAAATAATCTTGGCTCAGAAACCCTCTTCGTTTGAGACAACACTTTTCCAAGACTCTCAAGATTTTCCTCGAGTTTTTATTTCCCGGCAGTTTTTACCTTCAAGTAACTTTAGTCGCTGTGGACTTTCTTCTTCAGAAGAACCAGAAGTAAAAAACTTCCAGCTGACTCCTCACAAACTCATCAAAAGACCTCCGTTGTCTACCGCATCAGGACTCTTCTTCAGCAATCGAAACCAATGCAAGTAACCGTTTACAATTATTTAGATGCGTGTTTTTCAAAGGTTGTGTCTAAAAATGATGTGAAATACTACCTTTTTCTTTCCTCTCTCTTTTCCTTACTTTGTTTCATTCTGTATGTGTTTTGCTTAGTTATATGTTAGATATAGTTTCATTTATTAAAACCCTTATATTCACCACTGATTGTCTCTGTTTGCTGTTCACAATTCGAAGTCAATGAATGTTTGAACCCTTGCTACATTTGCTAAATTACTGCTAGCACTGCATAAAGAAGGAAAGATTATTCTTCCTTGGCCAGGAAAATAATCTTTCCTTGAATTGATAAATGATTATATTGTCTGCACGGTGGACGGACAGATCAAATAATTGTAATATTGATTCTGCTACAGTTAATTCGAAGATATAATCTAAATATTCATTATTAATCATAACCAGTTATGATTAGTCGTAAATATTTCCCTGTTGAGCTGATTTACTACATTTAACATAACAGCCATTTATGCACAAATTAGATGCATTACATAAATGCCTGCTATGTAGTTTATGCATGGCTCTAAGAAATAGAGACCAACTCACAGAGTCACGTAAAATAATCCATCAAGTCCTGTCCCAATAAAGATGTAACTTTGCCTGAATTAAATAATATACAGCCATGAATGAGCGCATGTTGGAAATAAAAACGCTGAATTGAATATATTCTCTGTTGTCTATGCTCATCGTTAGTCTCGTGAAGTCAGAGTCACGGAGATAATCTGTCAAGATCCTCTCCCAATAAAGACGTAACTTTGCATGAGTTAATTAATACAGCAATGAATGAGCGCATGTTGGAAATAAAAGCGCTGAATTTAATTCTCTCTCTGTTGTATATTTGCTCATCATTAGTCTTGTGAAGCCGCTTTATTATTGCTGTTCACTCACCGGGTTGATGCGGTTGATGCTCAGGAAATGCTCCAGCACAGCCACCGCATGTAACTTTTAACAAGATTCACTTGTTTAAAACACCCTAAATTGTATTAACATTTACTATATAACCATTATTTCGCTAATAAACATCTAAATAAATACAACTCTATGGAAAATAATTTATTATCTCCGCGAGCGATCGCAGTATGAGTATAGTTCTGTGTAAATGCATAAACTGCACTGTCAGCAAGCATTTCATAATCTAGAACGACAAAAACATCATTAGTAATTCAGATATAACATTCCAGTTGAGAAATGCAATAAAATACGATGTTTTGTTTGTTATATTCCAATATTCCAGAGAATATTATTCAGTGAATTATTCTCGACTCTGTAGCTATTAAACAGCTTATAAACCTACTAAAACTGTAGTTTAAAATGAAGTTGATATGACTCCTGTCCTTTATTTTCTCTATTTGAAAACATTAGACATTCTACATTTATTTTGCTTATTGTTAATATTAGTGTTGCTGCTGTTGATGCTTTTTATAAATAAAATGTTTTTTTATTGTTGTAATATAAAGATAAAATTTAACATGAAAGACTGCTAATTAACACTTAAAACACTTTAAAAAAAAGATGACTGAAAAGAGGAAAAAACAAAAAGTGAAGTATGTTCTTTCTTCACTCAGTCATTTAATTACTTTATACCAGTAAATAAATATCGGTTCTGCGTATCGGTTATCAGGCACATAAACATGCAAATAATTGGTATCGGTATCGGTTATAAAAAATCAATATCGGTCACTCACTACTGATCTGTGTGTGAATGTCCACAAAACTGGAAGACTTTCTGAATGCATGTAAGCAATAGGCTATTTTAGAAAGGAACATTTAAAGATGAAAAAGAATTAGGGAGAATCAATAAATTATGAATAATATATTTCTATTCTGTAAATAACCTGCCACATAATCTATAAAAAAGTAATTGTAGTCTGATTAAGAGTATTTTAAAATGTAACTTACTCTAATTACAAGTGCTTAATTTTTGGAATCTGATTACGTAGCCTACTCCCGATTACACGTAATCAGTTACTACCAAGCTCTGGGTAGGCTATATAATAGGCCTATAACGTTGACACAGGAACTATCATTCTGACTGACAACAGGAGAACAACAGAGATATTAAAATACATACTCTTCTGAGTTTTATAATGTAGTCTTTTGTTTTATTAAAATTAAAAATGATTGGTATCTCAAAAGAACATGCACTTGTGCGTGGCGCGAGCTCCTGTGCACTCGCACACAGGAATGCAACACAAGATTTAAATAAATGTAATTACTTGCCACTGTGGTTTGTTTCTCACCAAACCTTACAGTACACCTTCAAAACGTTTGGAATGTAGCCTACACCACGAGACGCATATGATTATTTTACAACAGATTTGCATCCGCTTAAAAATTTTAAAAAAATAAATAAAGTCACCATTCTCTGCCATTAAATGGGTAAGTGCCAGCAGGACATTTTTGTGTGTGTTCGAAAAAAAGGTAGGCCAGGCCTTAATAAGCCTCTTAGAACAACATCTGATAGGTACCGAGTGTAAATAAGCAGACAGACTACAGTCAAGCGTAGACCAGTATTGAAGTGCACAGGAAATATGCAGCAGTCTAAAGCAGTTTATTTAATTGATATTGAGTATTAGTTGATGTTCACTTAGATTTGTTCCTCAAGAGGGGAAATAATTTAATACGTTGTCATTTATAGACATATGGTAAAATGTATATTTTTATTTATGTAACATTACGTTCAAAATAACTACAAAATGTAATGCCTTTGAAAAACAAAGAAAACAACAGAATGCGCTGCTTTAGCGTGTCTCGGTCTCCTTGAACATCGCATGTCACAAACATGATGAACCAATACACAGCGAGTACTTGACGCGCCTATTTTTAAAAGGCTTCATTTAGATTATTTGACGTTAAATGCATTATTTAAGTCACTTTAGAATAAATCACAGTATGTATCATGATAAAAAGTGACTTTACAGTTTGGAAAATATGGTAGGCTATAGCAAATTATTTTGCGGACCCCCTATCACTTTAAGAACCGCTGGTCTACACAGAAGAAAGCCCTGTCTAGGCTCTGTCACAGAACAGGTTGTGTCGAGCCATTCATTTGTCTGGTTGTTTGGTGAAAAAGATTAAATATAGTTGCAATAAAACAGTTTAAGAATCCGTACAACTGTAGCAGCAGAGGACTATTATTCTGTTGCGTGATAATGCTGAAGAACTGATGACAGCATGGTTTGATCTTTTTTTTGTGTGTGACCAATCAGCAGAAAGGAGCGTTTAATTCCCGCCCATGTGTAGATTATTAATCGAATCGAATATTCGAGCTGTATATTCATCTGAACGAAAAACGAAAAATTAAGCCGAATTCTTGTTTTTCGTTTTTTGCAAAAAATGAAAAAAATTAAAAGTAGACATTTCTCATTTTTCTACTTTCAATATTAAACAACAAATCAAATAACCAAAAGATATACGGACCCTCAACAGATCAAAATTCCCAGACCATAGACCGGCAACACAGGAAATTAAAACTTTACTCCAAAGATAACCTTCTGACTCCAGCTTTCTTATCCACACTATATATTAAAAAAATAATAATACATTTAAAAAAAGCATGGCTCAATCACATCCCAGCCCCATTAAAAAAAATCATATTACATTGCTTAACCCTATGAAATAGCAACGTGTCCACTGACAAAGCTGTATATGCACAGTAAGGTTAGATCATCCAACTGTTTCGACCACGTTCTTGTGTTAGGATTTAACCATCTAGTTCAGGGTTCCTCAATTAGTTTTCGCCGAGGGCCGAATTCTGCCAACAATACCAAACCAAGGGCCACTGACCTATATATATAATTATTACAATTATTATATTATTGTCAATTAGTATATTATTTGTGCTTTCGTTCAATAATCCCAAGATGATATTCAGATTTTCAGTAGGCTGTTTTATTCAAACAATTATGAACATATTTGCATTTGGATACAGAAGAACTTTGCCTGTTGAATATTAAAAACAAATGAACAAACAAAAAATCTGGATCTCCATGTCTGCCATGCAAATCAACTGTTCCTGCTCATCTCCAGCCTGGATCTCTTCATTCCACTATCCATAATTGCAGATTATTAGGGATAATCTTAAAATTAAATTATTTTTTTATTTAAATGATTAAAAAATATATTTTTGTAGTATTAATATTTGTATACTTGGATTTTTTTTGGGGGGATCAAACTGTAACACAGTGTGTCCCAACCAGACGTGACGCGACGCGATAAAAAGTATATTTTCCATGTAGTTTTGGTCCTAACCACCCGTGACAGCGACATGGGATTCTATTTTAGGAACGGTTTTTACGTCGTGGCAGAAACCACATACAAAATATGACAGCGATAATCTCAGGTAATGATTATGTGCTTTATTCAATGTTAAAAGTGTCTAATATGAGTTTGAATATTATTTTGCGTGATCTTTATAGCCATAGTAAAAGCAACAATAGATATTTTAACTCAGATCTTGAAAAGAAATTAAAGCAAACTTGTACGTTAAAACCGTGAACTCACAGCGAACCAACACGTGAATGCCGTAACAAAGATATCAGTCACTCACTCACTCAAAACTGTTCAGTCCATTCACATTTGAATCATCTATTTTCCGTGTCCACTTTTCTTTTCTTCACACTCGCCATGTTTTTGCTGTCACATCGTATCGACACTGGACACGACAAAGCATTGCAAAGCATTTGAACTTTGTGTTAGTACGTTAATAAATAGAACGAGTCAGCAGTTTACTGTCTGGGATTTGTCAGGCAGCGGCATCACTGATTATAATGAGTTCTATGTATGTATTTTGTCATGCCGTGCCACTCGCGTCCGGTGTAGACACGATGTAAGTTAATGTAGCTTTCTGATGCTGGGTTTGAATTTTCATGCCACATTATTTGAAATTAGCGCGGGCCGCCTTTTGAGGAACCCTGATCTAGTTGTTGTGCACGTTCTGAAAGTTCATGACCTTCATCAGCCCCATAGGATGTGGAGTACATGGAGGAGTTTACAGTAGACGTGAATGTGCTGGTCTATATATAGCAGTGGCCCATATGGCATACAGATCACTGCTGCCAGCTGGACCCAAAGGGTGAGGAGAGAGAAACGTGGCACTACAATGTTTGATGTGGGAAACGAGGGTGGACACTGAGGGAATACTCTGTAATGAAATGAGCGAGAGAGAGAGAGAAGAAGTGAGGAGAGAGAGGATGAAAGAGAGAGAGAGAGAGAGAGAGAGAGCGTGCCATGCCAATATAGCACATTCATTTGGATTGACTGCAATATTAGGAGGTTGAGGGCACAGTCAAGTCTTCATTCTTGTAAAATAATACCGGAATCAAGCAGAGATAATTAAAAGCGCTGGCTGAACAAAATAATGTGTGAAAGGAAAACTTGAAAGGGTGGTGTAATTAAATTGAGATGCTGCTTAGTAGTCAGCCATATGTTTGGCGCAGACAAAACAAAAAATTTCCCTCCAACTTGTCTCCTATGGGCAGATCGTCACTATAAGCCCAGACTCACCCAGAGAAGGGCATGATTTGATATGTGCTAAAAGACTCAAGGTCAATATTCACGCTGCCAACTGAAACTTCAAATCCAAATTGAAGTCATGTGAAATGTTTTGTGTGTAAATAGAGAGTGGGGTGCGTTAAAACTTGATCTGAATGAGCAAAGTCAAGTGGAAGTGAACTTAATCTGGACTCAGACCACATGGCATGATCACAGAGGCAAGAGGCTACTGTACATGTGCTACTCATCAAAAAGCTAGAACTTTGACAGACAGCAATTTAATTAAACTCAATTAAAGGTGGGGTAAGCAATTTCTGGTAGCCAATGTTGACATTTGAAATCACCAAAACAAACACACCCCTACCCCAAAAGGGTCTCGCCCCTATTTTGATAGCTCCGCCCCACACATACATACGCAACCCAGGCAATGATTAATTCTGTCTACACCTGAGTAGCATGGCGCAACAAAATACTATAGAACTCATTATAATCAGTGATGCTGTCTAAACCGTTGAGCGTGATTTCACCAAGTACAGCCTTGTTGATCCTGGAACATCATTCCAATCAACCAATCAGAATTGAGAGATAACTTTTCAGGAAATGTCAGTTTTAGGCTTACAATCAGGATTAGGTGCTTCTACACCCTTGTTAATCAGCTATCATTTCCCTTTGATTTTAGGAATAAATTATGGGCAAGGTTAGGTTTAGTGGTAGGGATTGGGTTAAATCTGTATTTTTGGACAGTAATGTTGATCCAGGATCAACAAAAGATGTTGATCCAGGAACATGTCTTACTTGGCAAAATCACGGCGACCGTCTACACCACAGATATATATATACATATCTATGGTCTACACTGGATGTGGCGCAGCACGGCACGACAGGACAAATCCCCGACAGAAAACCGCTGCTGCGTTCTATTCATGACGTATTGACACAAATTTCAAATGATTCTCAACGGTCCCTTGTCGCGTCCAGTGTACTAGACAGACTTCAGCTGTTGCGGCACAGACAGTGTTACTCACCTATTGAGAAGAAACAAAGCAACCTCGGTTTCCGATCGCAGGCCTTCCGCTCCTTGTTCTCTCCAGCGCTGGAAAGCTTATCCGATATTTACACGAGTCCTACTTCTTGCCTTAAGCCTTCTTTAGTTTTTTTTATCCGCCATCTCTATCTTTCTGTCGCTCGGCTAATGTCCGTCCTGTGCACTGTGGCACTGAAGTCTCTCTCCTCCACATCATGAGTAGACACGCCCCTTATTGCTGATTGGTTACAAGTTTGTTTTGCTACTCTGCCCGAATCAGTTTTCTAAAGTGTTTTTGAAAAATCGCTTGCCCCACCTTTAAATATGAAGTGAAAATATCTGCCACAATACATATAGAAAAACAACTTTCTTCCGCAACTCAATAAAGAGGTGGATTTAGCAGAAACGTTCATTTGTTTGTTTCCATACAAGGTAATGAAATTGGTGCTACAACTTTTGAAGATTTTTTAGTGAATCTTAAATTTAATTTCAGTTCTTTCTCACACAAATTTGATCGTATGACTTCAGAAGACCCAGAATACAGATTTACAAGTATATTTTGGACTACTGTTGTATATAACTTTGTTGACACTTTGACAGGCCTGGCCAACAATCCTAGTTTATTGATTGAAGAGCGCAGCCTTGCACAATTTTCTGCTAACCTCTCTTTTAATGTTCACCCAAAAACACAAGTAATTAGTTTTCAAAACCAACAGATTGAATAATGCAGAATTAAAAAATGTGGGCTACTACTCCACTAGATTAAAAGAGAAACAAAAGAAAAAGGGACAAAACTGAAATACATCAGGATGTATCAAATGATCAAAGTGCTAAAAATATTTCAAAATTTTATTTTTCAAATAAATGATAGTATTTACTTTCTATCATACAATAAAAATCAGAAAAACGTTCAGTTTGCACAAAATATAAGCAGCACCACTGTTTTTCAACATTGGAAGACTAAGAAATGTTGTCTTGATCACCAAAATTTTTTTCTGTTGTTACACGGAAGACGGAAACAAAATTCAGCCTTTGCCATCCAGTATAAAGTAAATTAAATATCAAATAACGGCAGCGATTTTAAATTGTAATGATATTTAACAATATTACTGTTTTTAATGTACTTTGATCAGATAAATGCAGCCTTAGTGAGCATAAACAAAATAAAAGTAAAGCAAGTTGGTAAAGCAACCAACTGGATCTTATCTACACACGACACTGCTCCACTGATCATGTACTGATTACTCTACTGCACACCTCGGATCACTTCCTACTCACTCTTAACCTCAACATGGTTCCTGACACAACACATACCCCTCCACGTGTCACTTTTCGACGTAACCCACGCTAATCCTCACCCTCCCGGCTATCTGCTATGGTTTCATATTCGCTTCCTCCCCCTAAACAGTTATCTCTTGATGCTAACTACTGTGCTACTGATACTTTCTGCTCCACTTTTACGTCTTGTTTAGACACTGTCTGCTCTTTGTCTTCCAGGCCAGCTCGTACCACCTTTTCTGCCCCTTGGCTGTCTGATGTTCTCTATGAGCATCGTTCTAAGCTCGGAGCTGCAGAAAGAGTATGGCGCAAATCACAAAATCCTACTGACCTTAATGTATATCGATCACTCCTCTCTTCATTCTCTGCTAATGTCTCCACTGCTAAAAGGACATATCACCATAACAAATTTAACAATTTGTCTAACTCTCGCATGCGCTTTAAAACATTTTCCTCCCTCCTTTGTCCTCCTCCTTCCCCTCTTTCATCAACTCTAACAGCTGATGACTTTGCCACATTCTTCATTAATGAGATTAAAACCATCAGTGCACAATTTTCCATACCACAATCTGTCAAGCACATTTTACCAGCAAACATACACTCGTTTTCATCCTTCTCTCCACTCTCTGAGGCAGAAGTCTCTAAACTCATCCTTTCCAATCATCCTACTACTTGTCCGCTTGATCCTATTCCATCTCATCTCCTTCAAGCCATTTCTCCTGCCGTTGTATACCTGCACTCACTCACATCGTTAACATATCCCTTCACATTGGTGTTTTTCCCTCAACATTTAAACTGGCTCGTATAACCCCACTTCTTAAGAAGCCCACTCTTAACCCAACTCTTTTAGATAACTACAAACCGGTTTCCCTTCTACCTTTAATTGCAAAAACACTTGAACGAGCTGTGTTCAACCAATTCTCTGCCTTTTCTCACACAGAACAACTTCCTCGACAGCAACCAGTCGGGTTTCAGAAGTGAACATACAACCGAGACTGCCTTACTCTCGGTTGTTGAAGCCCTAAGACTGGCAAAAGCGGCTTCCAAATATTCTGTACTTATTTTGCTGGATCTATCCACTGCTTTTGACAAGGTTAACCACCAGATTCTCCAGTCAACCCTATTGGAAAATGGCATATCAAGAACCGCACGCCAGTGGTTTGAGTCTAACCTCTCAGATAGGTCCTTCAAGATATCCTGGAGAGGAGAGGTGTCCAAGTCGCAACATCTAACAACTGGGGTGCCTCAGGGCTCAGTACTTGGACCACTTCGCTTCTCTGTCTACATGGCATCACTAGGTTCTGTCATTCAGAAACATGGCCTTTCATATCACTACTGTGCTGATGACACTCTACCTCTCATTCCATCCTGATGATCCGACGATAGCTGCTCGCATCTCAGCATGTCTAACAGACATTTCTTTTTGGATGACGGACCATCACCTTCAACCCAACCTGGCTAAGACAGAACTGCTTGTTGTTTCAACAAACCCATCACTTTATCAAATTTCACCATCCAGTCAGGCTCATCAACCATAACTCCTTCAAAAAAAAAACAGCTAGAAACCTTGGAGTTGATTGATGATAAGCTGAATTTCTCAAACCACATTGCTAAAACTGCCCGTTCCAGCAGATTTGCTTTATACAACATTAGAAAAATCAGACCCTTTCTTTCAGAACATACAACACAACTCCTTGTTCAAGCTCTTCTTCTATCCAGGCTGGACTATTGCAGTGCTCTCTTGGCAGGTCTTCCAGTCAGTTCTATCAAACCTCTACAACTAATCTAGAATGCGGCTGCAAGATTAGTTTTTAATGAGCCTAAAAGAACGCACGTCACACCTCTGTTCATCTATTTGCACTGGCTACCAGTAGCTGCTCGCATAAAATTCAAGGCATTGATGTTTGTCTACAAAATCACCACTGGCTCTGCACTCATTTACCTAAATTCATCACTTCAGAGTTATGTGCCCTTTAGAAGCTTGCGTTCTGCAAGTGAAAAGCATATTATTGTGCCATCTCAAAGAGACACAAAATCACTTTCACAAACTTTTTCATTAACTGTTCCCTCCTGGTGGAATAGTCCCACCTAAATCCAAGCATCTGAGTCCTTAGCCATCTTCAAGAATTGGCTAAAAACACATCTCTTCCATATTTTTATTTGACCCTCTAACTCTAGCACTTCCTATTCTAACAACTGCTTGTGGTTTCAACAAACCCATCACTTTATCAAAGTGTCACCATACAGTTAGGCTCATAAACCATAACTCCTTCAAAAACAGCTAGAAACCTTGGAGATGTGATTGATGATAGCTGAATTTCTCAGACCACATTGCTAAAACTGCCCAGTCCTGCAGATTTGCTTTATACAACATTAGCAAGATCAGGCCCTTTTAGTTTGGCAGGTCTTCCCTCCCTCCTGGTGGAATGACCTGCCAACTCAATCCAAGCAGCTGAGTCCTTACCCATCTTCAAGAGACGACTAAAACCACATTTGTTCCATCTTTATTTGACCCTCTAACCCTAGCACTTTATATTCTATTTTATTTATACTTTCTCTATTTATCTTCTTTTTTATAAAACCTAGTCTTTTATAATTTTTTTCTATTCTATCTACTTGTTTTTCTTTGTGTGGGGGTTGTGTTGTACATAATATATACCATATATAATATACACACACACACACACACACATTGCTACATGTTCTGCGTTAGGCTAACCAAGACTTGTCATTTGTACTTATATATTCTTACTCTTTTGTTAGTTTTGACTGCTTTTATTGTCCTCATTTGTAAGTCGCTTTGGATAAAAGTGTCTGCTAAATTACTAAATATAAATGCATAAGAGACTTATTTTAAACACATCTTACAGACCCCAAACTTTTGAAGGGTAATATATTTATCTGTTTTAAAAAAAAAAGTCCAGTTATTTTGCTCTCAGATGGTGCAAGACCTCCTGAGGGAAAACACACACACGGATTTGGCACTGTATGCCAAAACCTGAGCAGGAGATGACTTTGACAAATGTTACCTATTAAAGTTAGTTACTATGAAAAATCCAACAATTAAACGTAATTAACGCCTTTGGTCTGGGAAGAGGTGTGCTTGGGTTACTCTTTCTGTCAGACTCTGGGTTTCAATGCAGAACAGTGGTTGGCTGATTCAGTGTTTGGCGAGTTTAAAGCACAGAACTCACAGCAGCTCAATTGCTTGCAGGGTTTTTCTTAGATGGCCTCTCAGACAGTCAGCTGGCCCTCGGCTTTTAGCTCCTTAAATTATAGTGTGACAGCACATATGACGCGGAGCTAGAAACATCCCACACACTCACATGCTGAGAACACATTCAGTATATACTTACGTTTTACCAAAGATATTCTTGGCAGTTAGATCATCTCACAGTGTGTACCACATGTTTAGCTGTTTGCTATCAAGTTATATACTGTCAAAGTAGCTTTCTAGATAGATAGACAGATAAACAGACAGACAGACAGACAGATCACATGACTACATGTGAGATAATCACACACACAGACGCTCACTGCATAATTGGGAGGTAATGCTCCATACAAACGCAGCGATCCACTTTCTCTTATTCACAAGTTAATAACCCACAACAAATGTGTCTCCCTCTGTCGTTCTCTTTCTTTACCATTAGGATCTCCTCTCACAAACACAGTTACAGGACTGAAGAGCCTCCTCTTAAAGCTACTGACCGAATCCTCTCCATTAGATCTCAGGGAGAGAGAAAAAAATTGAACCTGTTAAATTTAATGAGATAATCTACTTCACTCCTGTTTTGGGCCATATTTCACCTCCTGATGTGAAGAGCCTCCTCTAGCAGATATTATGTCTTTTTAAATGAAATCACTGAAGCCTACATTCACAAAAAGGGTGGAATGACTTTTATTTGTTCTTCTGCCATGAGATGGAGTAAGTGTTTTTGATGCAGTGCTGAATATCAAAGTAATAAGCCACAAGAGGTGAATTTACCACAGTTATGGGATGTTCCTAAGAACAACACAAAGCAGATTTCCATCTGTTAATATAAACCACTAAGTGCAATGTTCAAAAGTTGGGGTCAATGAGGTTTTTGTTAAGAAATCAATTATTTAGTTCATCAAGAATGCATTAAATTGATCAATAGTCTCAGTAAATATATTATCATTGTTACAAAAATATCTCTATTCAATAAATGCAGTTCTCATGAACTTGACATTCAAAGAAAAAAAAATGCAGTATGGTTCCCACAAATTTTAAGCATGCACAACTGTTTTCACATTAATAATAGTAATACTAATATATAGTAATGTTTCTCGAGCACCAAATCAGCATATCAGAATGATTTATGAAGGATGCAGGTGACACTGAAGACTGGAACAATGCTGATGAAATAGCAAATAATCAGCTAGTGTAGAAAATAGCTATTAAAATAGCTACACTATTACTGTTTTTACTGTATTTCTGAACAAATAATGCCTTAGGTAACAAAGATACATCTTTAAAACCTAAAAAAGATATCCAGCAAAACGGTTTACAATTTACGTTTAAAATCAAAATCAAATCCCAGTACTACTGCTCATGCACATTGAGAATTTGTACAAGGGCACGCAAAGCTCGTGGACACCTGTTTACGTTCCTATTAGTAAATGAACCATTTTATAGTTAAGCCATAAATCATAAACCTGACCTTAATCCAGTCCACTGAATCCTCAGTGTAATGCGATGCTCTCAATTAGAGGTGTGCGATATTGACAAACAAATTATATCTTTATATTTTCTGGGATTTTATCGATAAAGATAATTACACAATATTTTGCTGAGTGTGTTACTGTGCTGGTATCTTAAGGGCTGCCGTGGACAGCTGACTCCTAAAGGTTTTTATTTTCTTCATATTCTGTGTGGTGGTCAGTTCATACTGAGAGAAATTAATCTTTTCCAATAAGTTTAAACTGATTTTTGCATTTTATGGGCATTTTTACCTTTTATAAAGCCATTTTTTTCTAAATTGGTTCATTATCTTTTGAGTCAAATTCTAACATTTAATCAGTAATTAAAATACATTTGGGCTGTTACCAAGCAAATCAAATCAACACAGAAGCTGCATCTGAAATGGCATTAGATGTATTTCCCATTATGTTGTTAATTGCAACATGAATGCCTTACACCCTGCAATTACAATGCATAAATATGTTTTGATATATGAACCATAAATGTTGAAAACTGATATTTTGAATTGAATTAAAACATGAACACAATCAAAAAAAAAAAAAAGAAAAGAAAGAAAAAGCCGAAATTTGAAATGAAAACCGTCAGCTGGTGGCAGCAAATCACTGTTAATAAGTGAGTCATTGCGATTGAAGTGAATCATTTAAACGGTTGATTCATCCAAGAACGAAACACCGGCATGTTGCTCAGAGACACAAAACGTCTCTAGGTTACGTATGTAAACATGGTCCCCCGAGGGAACGAGACGCTGCGTCCGAGATTCTGCTTTGGGAAGGCCGCTCTCGTGACCCCCGGGGCGCAGTTCTGAAGCACTTGTCCAAAATCAGTCCCATGGAGCACGGACTCACTAGCGGGTTGAACGTAAGCACCAGAAAGTATAAATCGCAGCCAGCAGAGCAGCAAACACAGCTTCGATGAAGTAGGCGCCTGCAGGGATGCGGGATTATGGCAAAGGTAGACGCAGCATCTCGTTCTCGGGGAACCATGGGATACATACGTAACCTAGAGACTTACCCTTCAGGAACTCGAGCTGCATCGAGATTCGCTTTGGGAACGAGAATACCCACTGCGCCATACTACCAAGTCCCTGCCTGTGTGTATCTTATGAGCACATCACGAAGAGAGAACTTGGGAACCTGGGGTAGATGCCAGGTGTAGGTTGTAAAAACTGACAAAAGTGTGTGGAGAGGACCAGCATGCCGCAGCACAAATGTCCTGCAAGGCAACACCCAAGTTGAAAGCTTTGGAGGCCGCCGTACTCCTGGTCGAGTGTGCTCTGATCCCCATAGGTGACGGGAGGCCAGAGGTCTCGTAGGCTAGTGAGATGGCCTCGATCACCCACCTACCCGTAGTCTGCTTGGTCGCCTGAAATCCCTTCCTTGGCGGACCAAAACAAACAAACAAAAGCTGATCTGCCTTACGCCACGGGGCAGCTCTGTGTGCGTAAGCGTCCAGTGCTCGAACTGGACAGAGCAGATGAAGCCTTTCTTGGCCTACTTCCTGGAATGGAGGAGGACAGAATGCCTGAAGTACTATGGGCCCTGGTGAAGAAGTGGGCATCTTAGGGACATACCTGGCCCTTGGGTAAAGGAATGCCCTAACCATGCCTGGAGCAAACTCAAGGCACGAAACAGAGAGTGCCTGAAGATCCCCGAGCCTTTTTAGTGAGGAAATAGCGAGGAAAAAGATAGTCTTGAGCATGAGCAACTTGACCGACACTTCTTCTAAGGGTTCAAAGGGGGCATTGCATAAGCCCTCCAGAACCACAGCCAGGTCCCATGAGGGCACCTTAGTGCGCTGTACCGGCCTCCGCCTCAGGGTGCCATGGAGGAAACGAGTGATAAGTGGGTGTCTTCCCAATGATTGACCACCCAGAAGGACGTTGTAAGCAGCTAAGGCCACCACGTATACCATCAGAGTGGAGGGAGATAACCCTGTGGAGAATCGCTCCTGCAGAAACTCCAGAACCGTACCAATTGGCCAGTTGACTGGGTCCTGCAGTCGCTGTCCGCACCAAGAAGCGAAAATTTTCCACTTTAAGGCGTACTGTTTCCTAATGGCTGAAGCTCTGGACTGGAGTATAGTCTCAACAACCTCAGTTGAGAGACCAGATGCTAGGAGCTGTGCCCCCCTCAGGGGCCATGCCCACAGCTTCCATAACTCCGGGCAGGGGTGAAGAATGGCACCCCCCGCCTGAGAGAGGAGGTTCCCTCCGATCGGAATCTCAGCAGAGCAGCCATCCAGGATGGACCAACAAGTCCTGAGAATCATACTCGGCCCGTCCAGAACGGGGCTACTAGCAACAGACGGACCCCATCCCGGCGTACCCTTTCCAGAACTCCTGGGAGCAGAGCGATCGGGGAAAAAGCATACAGACGAAGCCTCGGCCCACCTCGGGGTGAAGCATCCATTCCCTGGGCCTCGGCCCCTGTCTCGACAGGATATCTGCCCCCTAATTTAGATACCCAGGGATATAAACTGCTCATAGAGAGAGGAGCTTCCCCTGAGCCCAAAAAAGGATCTGGCACGCCAGCTTGTACAAAGGGTGCGAACGCAGACCCCCTGCCGATTGATGTAGGAGACCACCAATGTGTTGTCTGTGCGGACAAGCACATGATGCCCCCTTAGGTCTGGAAGGAAGTGTGTCAGAGCTCGAAACACGGCCAGCATTTCGATGCAGTTGATGTGCCAAAAGAGATGATTGCCTTCCCACAGACCCTGGGCAGAGCTGCCACTCATGACCGCTCCCCAGCCCGGGAGAGAGGCATCCGTCGTTAGCATTAAGCGACGACAAGGAGCCCCTAACATCGAACCTTGAAGTAGGAACCAACGTTTCTTCCACATGTCAAAGACATGTAAGCATCTCCGCGTGACCTTGATCATACAAAGCGGATTCCCCCTCAGGGAAAAACCCTTTGGTTCTGAGCCACCACTGCAAAGGTCTCATGTCCAGCAGGCCAAAAGGTATCACGTTGGACGCCGCTGCCATCAGGCCCAACAGCCTCTGAAACTGTTTGACAGTGAGTGACTGGCCTTCTCTTACTCTCGTGATTGTCGTGAGGATTGACTCGATTCGAGTGGGAGACAGATGTGCCTGCATCGAGGTTGAGTTCCACACCACGCCTAAATATGTGGTTCTCTGTAGTGGAGAAATAACACTCTTCTTGGCGTTTAGTTTTAACCCCAGCTCTCTCGTATGGGCGGGGACGTCATCTCGATGCCGAGCCGCCATCTGCGCCGATTGAGCTAGTATTAACCAATCGTCGATATAATTGAGTATGCGGATGCCCTGGAGTCGCAGTGGAGCCAGAGCAGCATCCACACACTTCGTGAAAGTGCGGGGTGAGAGTGACAGGCCAAAGGGAAGAACTCTTTATTGGTATGCTTCGCCCCCGAAAGCGAACCTTAGGATCTTCCAGTGTTGAGGGAGGATGGAAACATGGAAATAAGCGTCTATGTGATCTATCGTAACTAACTAGTCCTCGGACTGAATCTGAGATACTATCTGCTTGATAGTGAGCATCTTGAACCGAAGCCGTTTGATAGCGCTGTTCAGAAGACGGAGATCTAAGATCGGCCGCAACCCCCCCATCCTTCTTTGGCTGTAGAACCCGGACGCTCTCTCGCGAGGAGGAACACGTTCTATGGCCCCCCCTCCCTCAAGAGAGTATCTACTTCTTGTTACATTACCAGAACCTGCTCGGGGCCCACTAGTGTGGGGATGGCCCCGTTGAAACGAGGCGGATGAGAACTGAACTGGATTCTGTAACCTTTCTCTACATTCTGCAGGACCCATTTTGAGATATTTTGTAGAAGTTTCCACGCTACCAGAAAATCTACTAAGGGAACAAGCCTCTCGAGGCTGGCCTCTGGTGTTATTTGAGGAGCCAGTTCGGTGCCCTGAAGCTGATGACGGGCAGGGAACGACCGACCTGACTGCTATAGCACCCTCACTCGAGGGGGCGAGCTCTCCCGTGCCGTACCCGTTGCCGGGCGGCAGCTGGGAATTTCACTCGTCGGAGCTCACTGAGCCTTGAAGCGCCGAGGTGGCAGGGGTATCAATGAATCTCTGTGAGGGCACTGAAAGAACAACCGACCTGACTGCTGTAGCACCCTCACTTGAGGGGGTGAGCTCTCCCGTGCTGTACCGTTGCCGGGTGGCAGCTGGGAATTTTGCTCGTTGGAGCTCACTGATCCCTGAAGCACCGAGGTGGCAGGGATATCAATGAACCACCATGAGGGCACTGAAGGAGAATGGGCACCGGATACGAGGTGTATCCCTTCCTCCCCAGGTGGGCTGTTACGTTTCTCCCTCCTTTTCAGGGACCTGACAATGGTAGGACCATTTAGCTGAGGTCCTCTTAGACAAAATAACGGTTCGCAGATCCGTCTTCGGTCTAGAGGACCTTGACTGAGAGCGTCGCCCCGACCCCCGTTCTTTCTGTGGAGGGGTGCGGGTTGCAGCGCTCTGTTTTTGAGACTGGCGATATAAGGAGCTTGATGGCTTGGGCTGCTCCCGCTCAGCAGCCCCACCCCTGACAGGTCAGCCTGGTATGCTTGTACACCGGCCATGTTTAAACATGCGCCAGCCTGACCTACTGCCGTATAAGTTTTCCAAACCAGACTCGATGCAAGCCTAACGGGCCTGGTGGGAAGCTTCGGGGGCTTCAGGGACGATGCTGAGGATGGGGAGAGATAGCTCGTAAGCGTCTGCTCCACCACTGGCATCGCCCCATATCCCTTATAATTCAGCCCCACAATGTTCTTTTGAATAATTCGAGACTGTGGGGCTGTAATACGGGATGAGTACGGTTTCTCCCAAGATTTTGACACCTCAGCATGGAGATCGGGGAAAAACGGAAGGCCCCCGTCGTGAAGTCTGTGATCTGGATTCAGAAAACACTCGTCTAATTATTTTTAGGACGAGCGTCCTGTTTCTAGGCTGGCCAAACGATAATTTTATTTTGGCGAAAGCACGAAACACACCCCATAATCACGAATCACACCTCATACGCGTGGGACTGTGGTGGCGGGTGGAGGAAGATAGATGAAGCCTCTAGCTCTCTCTCTCTGGGTGGGAAGAAACCGCAGCGCGGGCTTCCGAACACTGAGAGAGAGCCGCGGATCTAGCGGGTGAGGACCGAGAAAAGGACGAGCCCGTCTCGGATCCCTCCGCTAAATCCCCCCGCAATCCCCACGACAACAGTCTACGCCGTGCCTCGGCAACAGCGGGACCGCTGCCAGCGGGATCGCGAGCCTGGCCGCTCTCATCAAACACAGCCAGGCGAGAGCGGAACATACGCAGCGAGAGTAACTCGCAGTGATGACAATCAGCTCCCTTGAGAGCTGACCGTGCATGCTCTGCTCCTAATCAAACGACACACAAATCGTGTGTATCACCCGCCGCCAGATATCGTGGGCAGGGAAAAACACAGCATTTGTAATGCCGTTCGCCTGCCATAGACTTTTTCATGATTGTTTTTTTTATATATGCTTGTGCGGACAGACAACAGTAAATAGACAGACACATACACAGAGTGCTACTGAAGAGCAGAAGCTGGTTTGCGCTCTGCTGGATGTGCTTTTATACTTTCTGGTGCTTACGTCACCCCGCTCGTGACGTCTCGCTGCTCCATTGGACTGATTTGACACGTGCTTCAGAACGCGGTCACGCAAGGGCGTTCCCAAACCAACTCGACGCAGCGTCTCGTTCCCTCGAGGAACAGCACTGTTGCTGTTTTTCGATGATTTTTGTTGGAGAAAGAGCAAAAACAGGAAATATGGTGTCTAAAACGTAAGTCTTTTAATTAACTTATTGTTTATTGAATTTAATGTCACATTTGTAATCATGGTAATTTTTGGAGAAAAACGGCACTCTTCGTGTGAAATTGAATAACTACATGAAGTGGTATAAATATATACATTTTCTGCCATCATGTCTTGAATTTGTGATCATTCTAAATTCATTTTAATAGACTGAATCATGGCAGTGAAAGAAAACACACTAAAGTTTCCAGCACGCACAGTCCAGACTTCATCACGTCGTGTGTGCGTGCCTCTGTAGGTGTGTTTTGTTTGTTTTTTGCAAAATACTCGTTAATGTCAAATCGCACATCGTTAAAACAACAATTACGATATTATCGCAGACGATATATATCGCACACCCCTACTACATATTAACAGCATCTGTACTTCTCTACCACAAATTCATTCTTGTCCGGAGGCAAACTATCAAAGCTGGTTTTAGCCTCCCTCTATAAATACATGGTCATTTTGAAGCAGATGATCAAGTGTTGGCTGTAATTTGGCCTGTCTCTCTTGATGTCCAAGAAGGGGCTGTCATTATTTTACAGGCGAAATTGGATTTGTCCCCCGATGGTCGTGTGGATAAGCACTGAGCTCATTAATGTGCTTCCAAAGGCTTTGGTAAGAAATAAAGCAATCATGGGGTAATTCCATTAACAAACACTCATCACAGTCATCTTTTGCCCTGTATAACAGCTCCACTGTACTGTACAAGTGTGTGGGAAACTCTACTATAACATTTTTGTTAAAGCCTCATTTACTCCTTAATCACTTCAAATGTGATTTCCTTAATTCCAAAAAAAAAACAAAAAAAAAAACAAAAGTATAAGGGTGTCTTCCTCTGATTTTTTTTGTTTTCAATTGGTTCAGTGGCCGAACCGTATGCTTTCATTTCGTAGCTACAAACTTTGTTTCCTCCTCACCCTAAGATGCTTGTGTGCTCCCAGAACTGGCTCAGTTGTGACAGAAACCATTTAAAATCATGTAAATTGTGCTGCGATTTTGTTGCTTTCAAATCACATCTTTGACAAGCGTTTACAATAAAGGAAATCACTGAATAGAGAGTAAGAGAGCATATAAACTAGCTTGGTTGTTTTTGCCATTAGTATTATTATTCTGCTCAGTGAGGAGGAATACATAAAACACAGTATGTGATTATGATCCCAAAACATTCATAAGGGGGTTTTTTTTTTTTTTTTTTGGGATTTAACATCCCTCAAGCTGAGTACAGCATTTCCATGATGTATGGTTCGTTCGGATCAACATATTTTGCTGAGATCCAGCTATTTGAAAATCTGACATGGGTAGAAAATAAATTGTATATATATATATATATATAAATTATTATTAGGTTTCTTTTCTTAAAGAAATCGCCTTAAGGTTTTTCCAAATGAAGTTCTTAGCAATGCATTACTAATCAAAAATTAAGTTTTAATATATGGTAGAAAAATTAAAAAATATCTTTATGGAACATAACATTTAATTAATATCCTAATGATTTTTGGCATAAAAGAGAAAATTATAATTTTAACCCATACAATGTATTGTTGTATATTGCTACAAATATACCCATGCTACTTATGACTGGTTTTGTGTTCCAGGGTCACATATAATAATCATGTTTACCCAACATATTAATGTTTATTCTGGTGGACAAATTATTCCACTGAAAAGAGGCACTAACGCAGTGATGCTGTGCTTTACTGTTATTTTGCCATGGTTAAGGGGTATTTTTAGGCATGACAGAAAATGGAGCTCCTAAAATGTCATTAATTGTTTTCAATTCACAATAATGTACAATTTTATAAGCTTTTTTTCTTAACTATAAGCTTTTACAAAACAGTAGAATCTGTAAAAATACGCATCTAACATTAATAGTAGATACAAAAAAAAACTGTTAACTTAAAACAACAAATATTCTCTAAATAATATACGCAATACTTTTCTTTTGTTTCAGTACAGTGACAAAAAAATCATTTTGGAAAAACATTTTGCAGTAGTAATGGGTCTATATAGTATTAATGGGTCTTTATACATACAATTATATTATATTGCTAATATTATATTTTAGGAAGGGGGGCTCTTGCAAATGGGTTCATCATTTTGGGGTCCCTGAAATCAAAATGTTTGAGATATATAGTAGATACGTAGACTTGCCATATTAATCTCAAATTAAACTAATGCGCAGAGACAGGTGTGCATATATTTCCAGTTTATAATAGTTTAACTTAGATTTTAGAGCTAGTGTACTTTCCGTTTCATAAACCATAGCTTGCCATTCCTAATTCAACAATCCAACACCAGTGTAAAAAGCAGACAGACAGTCACAGGGTGGAGGTCCATCAGTTACACAGAACAGTTGCCAGTTTTAAATCACCCATTCAGAATCCAGCAGGCCTGAACAGAGTGAAGGATTAGCCAGTCAAACACAGACATAGAGGGAGGAGAGAAGGATTAGAGGAAGACACACAGCACATGGGATTTTCCCCTTTCACCTTTTACCCCACCCCAACCTCCATTTGGTCTTCTCATTGGTTTTTGACAAAATATGCAAACCAATCAGACATACCATGACAAATAATATCACTAATATTTTTGAATCTTGGTTGTTTGAAGAGGAACATGAGACCAAAGTCTGCTATGTTGATTTCACTTTCTTGCACCTCATTCATCCTTTCCTTTCTCACTCTGTCTCTGCTCTTAAGGGGTTGGTAAACAATCACTAACGTTCAGTTTGATTGGTTTCAGTGCTGTGCTGTGTCCCCTGTAAGAGGCAGTCATTACACTTTAACCCTGACTAATCAAGCCTGTTTTCTCCTGGCTACAGTGTCTAAACTGCCTCAGGAGCAAGTGTAGAGTGGGTGTTGGTCAGAGGGAAAGATGGGAAAGACACAGAGTGAGGGGGAAAACAGTGAAATGACTTTAGCATGCTCTGTCGACTCTCTGAGACACCATTTTCCTGTGTGTGTGCTTCTTCGTCAATCACAGGTGTGTGCGCAAATCCATAAATCCTCCTATATTGAAAGATTGTTATCCTGGCAAGAACACAGTGTAAAAATGAGCAGCATGTCAGGTGTGACCCAGAGAAGCACACAGCTGAACAACAGCAATCTGTAATGTCGCCGATGCTGTTGAAGGTTATCAGACAAGAGGCACTGTATGCATCTAGCTAAGCTCAGACACATTCAACACCACTGGACACATGAGAAACAGCACTTTATCGTGTTCAAAATTATTAATTAGAAAGGGAATGTGGTCCCAGACATGCAACAATATATAACTTTAATATGGGGTTTTGTATACACACAGGTTGTGCATGTGTAACTGCTGTGTGAACTTGTAGCACAGGGAAGGTCCAAAATGAACTTCTGTCTGCCACATCTGTCAGTTAAAGGTAGGGTAGGCGATTTTGGATAGCAAGCTAGCTTTGAAAACATAAGATCCCACCCTCCCTGCAATCACTCTCCGAAGTCACGCCTACACAATAATAACGCCCTACATTCTTGCTCGGTCTGCATTAGTGTAATGGAACATGCTGATGACGTATCATGTCTGTGCAAACAGTGTGCGCAAGAAGTATGCAAATACATAGGTTGACAGGCAGGTAGGACAGCCTATTGTAGCCCTCGGACCAAAGGATATTATTGGACAAAGGTTTTATGGTCCTATGCCTTCCACAGACGATATAAATACAATATTGATTGCTATCGGAATGTGTACAGACTTTCAACGAGAATAAAAAAAAAACGTTTTTGAACCAAATCACCTATCCTGCTTTTTAACCCTTTCGCACGTGAGTTTAAAATATTCTACCTGAGCCCCCAGCGTGAATTTTTTTTAGGCGACCGTTATATTAAAATGCATCACCTTATTGTTTCCATGGTGACGCGTCATGCTTGTCACATGACACACCGCAGCCACAATAACACTGTATGACAGATGTATCGCTTTTATTTCATTTTTCCTTTTTTATTCAAAATATTCACAAACATGCTCACTATATCATGAAATATCTGATATTCCGATTCTGAAATATGTGCAAGTAAATTTATTTGGTAGTTTAATCACCTTTATATCGACGTGATCTATACCGGGTGATGGGCGCCGCCATGTTAGGTCGTGCTGAATCCGAGTTGGGGGATGTAAAACACGCAAATTCTCTCTCCTCACGAAAACACGTTAAAGTAGGTTCGCGTAAAACTGGGAGAAGAGCAGGTAAAATTTTATAGTTACTACACAATCTGTGTATGATATTGTAATGAAAGTCCACTGAAGGCGAGCGTAGTGAAGAACCCATGTGCAGTTTTATTCAAACAAGGTGAAATCCAAACATAATCCAAACAAGATACACAGACTAGGCATGAACAGATTTGACGAGCCATGAACAGACTTGACGAGGCATGAACAGACTAGACTCACCGACAGCAGGTTACAAAATGAAAGCTAGACAAAATACAAAAAAGGGGGCCCAACATGAGGGCTATTTATATCAAGAAATGAGGGTCACATGACAAAAACAAACCAATGGGGAACCAGGCACATGACTAAAGAAACCAATGAGAACATAACACAAGGTGCGTTCAACTTCATGCCGCGCCGCGCAAACTGATCGGCGGCTGACTTGAAGCAGTGCATGCCGGTTAGAAATGTTGTCCGTCTTGAACCGGCGCCGACGCTACATCACTGTCACGTGTGGCATCAAAGTCTCGAGAGAGCAGCCGGCTGACTCAGCTGGAGCAGATTTTTCAGAGCGACTGCAGGAGCGCTGATGATGACACAGCTGTTTCACGATTGCCACATGACAACAAGACGGTGTTTTGCTCACATCTTCAAATCCAATACTGCCATAAAAGGCTGTGTTGTTAGAAATTAAAAGTTTTATACTGGTAGTTTGACAATGTTATATGAGGCTTTCATGAAAGAATATTACCCACTGTAGTCGTATTAATAGTATATATTACGGTGAACTTTATTCTTGAACCGATGGCAGAAATTAAGCAGTATATAAATCAAAAGTGGTTCTTGGTGTCATGAAACGTTTCTGAAATCGTCTGTGTATTGGCAAATATGCATTTTAATTCACTTCATCTGTAGATAGGGAGTATGCAACACCACGGAGTGTCACATAACGGGAGCAGCAAAGTGTCCGGCTTGACGGGGGGGGGGGGGCTCAGTTCAAAACTCCGCCCCGAATGCAAGCGGCTACTCGTATGACTGCCGTCTGTAGCGGTGCTTCTAGTCGAACGCACCTACAGACAAGGGAATCACATGACTAGACAATAACCAATGAAAACATGACACAAACACAAGGCTGAGAGACATGAAGCAAGGGAAGCATGACACTAACATGGAACATGAAACAATTACAAAATAAAAGACAAAAACATGAACATGACAAACAAAAACCAACACCCGCAGATTTAAAATTCAGGCAGTTGAGCCGTGACGCACTGAAAGTTCTATCTCACCAGTGTGATGTAGCTGCAGGGACCAGTCAGACTGTCACACCGGTGTGACGTATGCGTGAAGGGATAGTTCACACAAAAATGTAAATTCTGTAATTTATTGCCCAGAAAGGTTGTAAGGACATCCTTAAAATAGTCCATTAAAGGACCACATGCTGCGCCTTGTTTACAAGCAGAGGAATGCATGTGTTGTGTTACTCTCGTAAATGATGGCGGAGACTGACCCAAAAGAAAAGAAATTGTTGAATAAAGTTGTTTTTTTGTTTTTTTTCTTTTCAAGTATTGGAACGACACGAGGGTGAGTAATTAATGACAAAATTTTCATGAGCATCCCTTTAAGAAATTAAGATTACAAAGAAAATTAAACAATTATCACATACATAGTTAAAAATAAATCCACCTAGCAAAGATTTGGATTCACTTCCACAGCTATTTTTTGTATTATTCTAACACTGAATTTAGCTCTTCTTGAGTGTTAAATTTGGATCTTGAGTACAGGTTATCACTGTGAGCAGCTTGGCAGGGCACCCAAGTAAATGTATCCGCTGTGAGAGGAAGAATAAATTGGTCTGTCTTGTGTAAAGTGTTTAGTACGAATCAAACTCAGAGCTGTGTGGCCTAAAACAGTGATTTATAACCACGGTTGGGTGATGCCAATACTACAATTCTGTCTGATACTGGTAATCTGTCAAAGGCCAGTATTAACATTTCTGACATTTTGTCAATATATATAAAACACTATGATAAGGTAATGTTTAATTTATTATATATATACTGTATATATTTATTTATTTATTTATTATTTTTTAGACATGTAAATACATGCTAACGTATGCTACACACAGAATGCTACATGTATCAAACATCAGTAGAGTTACATAAAAACAGCCAAGAATCATCCAAAAAATATGCACTCAAAACATATGCATTACCATATGAAGAAGATAATCATGCAACAATGACCTGTTTTCACACATTACAATTTTCCAAGATACAAATATTCGAGAGACAGTCGACCGCAAAAAGAACTGTTTTCTCAAGCAAAAGCAAATTTTAAAAGTCCACTGAAAACATTATCTTCTTACATTTTTGGTCATAGACAACTTATGTTGAAGATATACGTTATTGTCAATGTTATTGCCTAAGCGGTAAATAAAAAAAAAGTTTATAAAAACGTGGGTTATATAAAATTTTAATAATAACACATCATATTGTTCCCTTTGTTTTGCGTATGCTCGTGTCACTTACAATTAAAGTCTTTCTCTGATTTTATTATTGTTTGCCAGGTTGCAACGTTACTTTGCAATATTTTAAATATTTTTGGGTATTTTGCATGGTCTGTTATTGGAGTGTGTCACCCGGGTGGGAGTTTTAACTCACTGTGAATAAAAAAATAATTTAGCAGATGCAGAGACATATAGACCGGGGGAATCCCCACCCTCTGATTACGTATCATAACGTAACCACGTGTAACCCTTATTTGGCGGTTTTTACTTGTAAAACCAGCTATATTTTTCTAGCATTCGAATAACTATGGAGAAACCTGAAACGATAGAAGAAGGATTGGAGAATAATTTCATTTACAAATAAGGTAGGAAATGTGCATACTTTTAAATCGACACCTGCCACAGTGTTTCTTATGTGTCATTTGTGATCCCTTTTGAGTGTCCTAAAAAACGATGGGGGGTCTTATCACTCAGCATACCCGGTTAAAAAAGTCACCACTCGTCACTGCTATTTAGCCCATGTCATGTCTGTTCTCTGAGTAACATCTACAGGTCAGCATCTCTCAGATACTCCCAGGAATACAGCAAACGCTTCACAGATCCACGCCGCGCTGCATATGCACATGCACGAGCGGCCTCATACCAGAAGGTCATTGTGACTGTAGCTGTTATAATTACCACTGAGAGTAATTAGCTTTGCTCTCTCAAGGTCTCCAACCCCCTGAACACACCTTTACACTTTCAGCGGCCTGCAGTAAAAGTGTGTGTGTGTCACAGGTGATGTATAATCAGCCCTCAGTGGAGGTGTGGAACATTACTGTCTGACATAATGATACCCTGCACCAGACGATGGCACGTGAGAGAGAGAGAGAGAGAGAGAGATCATTAACTCCAACACACTTAATGAATTTGAACAATGAATTCAACTCTTTCTTTATGGATGTATATTAGTCAAGGTGCCAAGGGCATCATTAAAAACTTTGCCTTTTTCATTGTCTTTTCTCTGTCGACTCCCATGCTGCAATGCAGTGCTATCCTTATCTCCTCTTGTCCCTCTTTTCTCCTCAAAAATGTCCTTCTCTCTTTTTTCTCCTTCAACAACTTCGGCGAGACAGAGTGGTTGTCTGTTCTTCTGTCTTTTGCGCTCTGTGTGTGTGTGTGAAGGTGATAAGGTACAGAATCAGTCTAAATGTGTCCAGAGGCTCTCCTCTCACCAGGACTGTCAGGACGAAATGAATAATCTGTTGCTAACACACACATACACACACTCTAACAATACAGCAGAGAACGGGCTTCAAATAATACACAATTTCAGTAAGACACGGGGTCACAGACAGAAAGACACTGAAAGTGTGACATCTCTGCAAATAGAAAGATCCCTTAGAATCTGAGAAAATTATATTTATTTTACTTCACAAACAACAGAATGTAAAATACAAATAAACCTTTTGACTTTACTGTGCAAGATATCAAGTAACAATGTTCCAAATATCTCACCGAATCCAAACTTTGTTATAGACAATTTTCTGTGTATTTCCTATTGAAACAGGACGTTGGGGTGGGACATATTAAAGTGAGTGTCCTTTTGCCTATTATAAAAAACTAAGGGCCAGATTTATTAACAGCTTGCGCCAATGCAAACCATCTTTTGGCGTTAAAATAATACTGTCAGGATTGACTAAAGACGCACAGTGAAGAACTGAAGACCATTATTTTTGCACTTCAACTTATTGAATATGTATTTGTAAGAGTTTCCTTTTCAGACACATTTATGGAATGAGAGTATTAAAATGAATCACGCAATGTGATTTACTACCGTTTGCACTCATCAAATTACTGGTATTTGCGCCATTATTTAATGCCCAAAAAGCATGTCTAAAGCAGGCAGTATTTCACACTGCTCTTGGTAGATTGTGCTGGTTATGTTGCGCTGCTGTTCTGTTCTTTAATGTGCGCATTGTCAGTAAATAATTTTTCCCTCCCATCAGTGCTTTTATGAAATTGTACTCTAATGCCAATTTGCCCTGTTCAGTAAATTTTGCTCTAATAGTGCAACATTCTGGGACTGTAAGTAAAATCACTGTTATTTTCTGCAGTGAAACGTTTTGTAATAATGTACTGAAATTTCACAACAAACGTATTTTAGCAAACTTACACATACACAAAGATACTTCATTTATTTGATCTAAAATGGAGTAAAATATAGTAATATTGTAAAATATTTGCAATATTTAATAAGTGTTCTATTTTAATGTATTTTTAACATGTATTTTATTTGTGTGATGGAAAAGCTGAATTTTCAGCAGCAATTTTCAGGATACTTTCAGAATATAAAGTTCAAAACAACAATTTATTGATCAATTAATGGCTTCTTGCTGAGAAAAAAAAAAATGATTAGCATTAAAAAAAAAAACTTCAGGAACCAACGTGAATGTTAGGAACACCACCACACACACACAACACACACATATTACTGTATAATCTAGTATATATGTGTGTGTGTGTGTGTGTGTGTGGTGTGGTGTATTATTATGTTGGTAGTTGTGTGGGATGGGTGGGGGATCGTGGTGTGTTTGTGGAGGTTGACGGTGTACCGGGACTCTATAAAAGTTATTGTAACTATTACTATTTACACACACACACACACACACACATATATTATATATATATATAATATATATATATATATGTGTGTATGTATATATATATATATATTTATAGGTGCATCTCAATAAATTAGAATGTCGTGGAAAAGTTCATTTATTTCAGTAATTCAACTCAGATTGTGAAACTCGTGTATTAAATAATTCAATGCACACAGACTGAAGTAAATCTTTGGTTCTTTTAATTGTGAAGATTTTGGCTCACATTTAACAAAAACCCACCAATTCACATCTAAACAAATTAGAATATGGTGACATGCCAATAAAAATAAATTTGAGTGAATGGGGCCTTTTCTGGGGGGGGGGGGGGGGGGGGGGGGGGGGGGGAAAATATGTTCATGTAAGTACATGTATAAGACGTGGTAGGGCTACCTTGTCTTTAATTACTGCCTCCAATCGGCGTGAATGGAGGTGAGCAGTTTTTTTTTTTTTTTTTTTTTTTGTTTTTTTTTTTTTTTTTTTTTTTTTTTTTATGGCACTGACTGAGGTGGTATGGAAACCCAGGTTTCTTTGCCAGTGGCCTTCAGCTCATCTGCATTTATTGGTATCTTGTTTCTCATTTTCCTCTTGACAATACCAAGAGATTTTCTATGGGGTTCAGGTCTGTTGAGTTTGCTGGCCAGTCAAGCACACAAACACCATCGTCATTTAACCAACTTTTGGTACTTTCGGCAGTGTGTGCAGGTGCCACATCCTGCTGGAAAATGAAATCAGCATCTTCAAAAAGCTGGTCAGCAGAAGGAAGCATGAAGGGCTCCAAATTTTCTTGGTAAACGGGTGCAGCGACGTTGGTTTTCAAAAAACACAATGGACCAACACCAGCAGATGACATTGCAACCCAAATCATCACAGACTGTGGAAACTTAACACTGGACTTCAAGCAATTGGGCTATGAGCTTCTCCACCCTTCATCCAGACTCTAGGACCTTGGTTTCCAATGAAATACAAAACTTGCTCTCATCTGAAAGAGGACTTTGGACCACTGAGCAAAAGTCCAGTTCTTCTTCTCCTTAGCCCAGGTAAGATGCTTCTGATGTTGTCTGTGGTTCAGGAGTGGCTTAACAAGAGGAATACGACAACTGTAGCCAAATTCCTTGACACGTCTGTGTGTGGTGGCTCTTGATGCCTTGACCCCAGCCTCAGTCCATTCCTTGTGAAGTTCACTCAAATTCTTGAATCGATTTTGCTTGACAATCCTCATAAGGCTGCGGTTCTCTCGGTTGGTTGTGCATCTTTTTCTTCCACACTTTTTCCTTCCACTCAATTTTATGTTACATGCTTGGATACAGCACTCTGTGAACAACAAGCTTCTTTAGCAATTAACTTTTGTGGCTTACCCTCCTTGTGAAGGGCGTCAATGATTGACTTCTGGACAACTGTCAGATCAGCAGTCTTCCCCATGATTGTGTAGCCTAGTGAACCAAACTGAGAGACCATTTTGAAGGCTCAGGAAACCTTTGCAGGTGTTTTGAGTTGATTAGCTGATTGGCATGTCACCATATTCTAATTTGTTGAGATAGTGAATTGGTGGGTTTTTGTTAAATGTGAGCCAAAATCATCACAATTAAAAGAACCAAAGACGTAAACTACTTCAATATGTGTGCATTGAATTTATTTAATAAACGAGTTTCACAATTGAGTTGATTTACTGAAATAAATGAACTTTTCCATGTCATTCTAATTTCTTGAGATGCACCTGTATATAAGATATATATATATATAGGAAGATATTTTTGTGTGTGTGTGTGTTTGTGTGGTGTGTGTGTGTGGTGTGTGGTGTGCTTTGTGCCCAGGGACCCCCCAGATCATGCCAGGGTAGACATTTAGGTTCACCTTTTCCCCCCCCCCCGCCCGCGCATTGTGGTCGCACACCTGCCCAGCTAAGGCGCGAGCTCGCGAGTGGACCGTCTCGGGCCCCACACTAGCTTCTTTGAGAAATGAATATTCCAGAAGCTAGCGGCCGACGCCCTGCCCCAAATTGGGCAACAGCAGCACACGCGGGCTCCCGCGCTGCGTGGCGGGCCGGCTCTGGCGCGTGCACATGCCGCCGCAGCCCCGCGGCCCGCGGGGGGACTCCTACTAGAGTGTAGTGCAATAGCCCTACAGTTTGCCACCCAGCCCGGGTGGGTCATCCCCACCCCAAAGCTAACGTATATCTATAGCTGACGTATATATCTATATCTACACACAGGTGGTATGTATATCTTATATATATGTGTGGTGTGTGTGTGTGTGTGATTTGAAGCTCTACCGTTCAGTAAGTGATCTGGAGCTTTGCAAACTGTGTGGCAAGAAGAGACCAGCTGACCTTCAGCTGTGCAGTTCCCTGACAAACAACTGTGGTGCATGTGTGCTATCTGCTGTTTTCAGAAGAGGAGCAGGAGAAGACATAAGGTACCAGAGCGGATACCCGGAGATGGACTAAAGTGTCTGGGTTTTGTACAAAACGTGTATGGGACAGTCGAGACTAAGGGGAAGGCAGAGTTGTTCAAACACCTGTGCTCACACGTGACAAGAGCTCAGGGTTGCAATTGGCTCAAGCCAAAAATGAAAACACATGCCACCCCCTCCACAGGAACATCACAAGTTTGTGTGTGTGTGTGTGTGGCCTCATGTTACTCTACAGCATTTTGTTTTACCTTGTCTCAGCACCTCAAAGCCCCCTCCCCTTAACACCTGCTTGGGATGCTTTTTTGTGCCCTTTTTTTCTAAACACGCACCACCTCAGCATCAATTTTCCATCTGTCTTTCCCATCTATTTAACACTGACGTGCACAAATGCGCAAACGCATGCATTAAGGAGCAGCAAAACACGTAAGAGAGCGATTAAACGGCACGTTGCTACGCGACTCGACCTTCGGAAGAACGCCACAGAGCCGTAATGATCCACGCGACCATCTGTGACTGCCGCCCTCTGCCTCACCACAACCCATTATGACATCGCTGTCTCATCTCCACGGGGACAGACGGCTTTATTAATAACTCAACACTCTTGGCAAGCGTCTCTCTCTCTCTCTCTGATTCCATCATATACTGTAGGGACAGTGATTATGGTGTTTTTAGATGATTGTGTTGTGTGGTGGTACTATGTTGACACTCAATCCCTGGATAAACCCAAATTTAGCCGTGGACGAGACCATCCACGACACACAGAACACCCCTGCAGCGGATAGCCATGAGAGAACAGCTGGTAAGGGCTCACAGGAGGATCAATAGTGGATTTCTCAGTACAAACGTGAGTATTAAAGGGTCGAGAGGCGCAGCCAACACACGAATATCGGTTACTATACATCACTCAGTTTCTTCACCCACACACAGACAACAGAGAGGAGACGGTAGAAAGCGAGAAAAGACGACACTAAAAGAAAACTGCATACAGTATACAAATGTAAACATGTATTATATGGAAACACAATTAAGTAGAATCATTCTGACACAGACCTTTATAAACTGACAATCCCATAATTTTCTCAAAAGCATCAGGTGTCACGTGTTTATCTGAAAGATCTCCCATCAATGGGCTATTTTGTAAAACCATAAGCCATTCAGATCAACCAGTAGGAAAGATCTCTTTAACCAGTGCACTCTTCAAGCTGTGGAGATTACAAGGAGATCAAGATGGAGAGTTTTTTTTTTTTTTTTTTTTTGTTGCGTGTGGTACCGTTTTTCCTACATACACCGACGTATACAAAAATCAGTGTTGTTTTAGAATTATTGTATACTATGTAGTGTTGTATCAAGGTTTGAATTTTTAATATCATATACTTTGAATTGTTATTGTTGTAAGTAAAAAGAAATTAATTTAGTGGCAAGAGTTGAGTTAGGAACTAAGGAGGTAATTCACGGTTGCTATTAAAATTTTAAACTTGATAATCGAGGAAAGATTGCCACGGAATGTCTCATTTACAGGTTAACTTAGTTTACAAAGTTTTTCAGATCTAGACGTATATATGTGTAATATTGTTTCAGACAGATTTTGTATTTGGGCGAACGGGAACGGAAAGCGTCAATATGGCATATATCTGGTTGGAAAACCTTGATAATCTTTAGTGTAGAGATGACGGCAGGAACCTAATCGCTGTGAAACTGGACTGATTTTCAGTGTTTCGTGTTATTTAAGACACATAGTAGGTAAAAATGATGAGAAATTCTGTCTGGGTACAGATGTTAGTATACCACAAAATACACCAGCGTACAAATTATTACTGGCGCATATCCGTACAGGCAGAATTTTCCACACCAGTGCATTCGATCAATAAATGTCTTACCTAAGAGTCATGGGATGCGTAAAAAGGGCCACATGGGAAGTTTGGGAAGAGCAGCTAAACTCCGCCCCAGCTTAAAATTTTGCGATAGCTCCATAAACTGTACCTTTAAACTTCATCTGGAGAACGGGGCAGACGTAATGCACACAGGATCGACTGCTCCCCGTATTTCAGCGTGTTCTTTTTCAATTCGCAGACCACTGCAGAGCGAGAAACAGAGGACAAGATGTGTGTTTATCGAAAGATTGTTATAATATCTGCATCTGTGAAGTTCTTTGTCATAAATACAGTTTACAAAAATATCATGGGGGAGCAATCGGTTCCACATCTACTGTAAAGTTTTCACTGCGTTCACAGCTCATCACACCACAGCTGTTTCCTCCAGCAAAAATGAAGCACATATGAACGCATACTTTATAAAACAATCATGTTACCATTTTCATTTGAAAATTGAACTTTCAATGTAATACATATTCCAGTGCATGTGGGGCAAAAGGGAGGGGAATTGCATACTTGAGCTAGACGGAAAGAGGGTGGTGAGAGGGTAGGAAATGCGCCAAACAGTAATCATTTTGAGTGTATACTAGACTACCAGGTGTGTGTGTGTGTGTGTGTGAGAGATCATGAATATGTGTATTTGGCTTATTCCGTTATATGTTATACCTATCTATGTAATGCAGTGGAATACAGCACTTTTTGGTATATAAGTTAAGTATACCACCCCTATTAGTCAAAAATGTTTTATATATATATAATAATATATATAATATATTATATGAGTTACATAGTACACACAACGCGCACACAACCCACAAACCTCTTTGGGGGCTGCGCCCCCTAACAATGAAAATCTCAATCGCCCCTGTTCGAGTGTCAGGAGAGATTTCAACAATACATCAAACTATGCAAACCAAGATTCTACCCACTTTCCTTTTTTATACCTCTACCCAAGTTCTTCACTGTAAAAAATGCTGCAATTAGTTATAAGAAACGAGGTAAAATTTGGTGAGATAAATTAAATATCCAATTAAGTAAACATAAACTAAAACTTAACAGAATGCTTTTACGTAAAGCAGTATTTATTATTAGTATTATTTCGCAGAAAGGGGTGTATCTGTATCTCTAAATTGGTCAAAACTCATAGCAATCTACTAATTTTTTTCCACAGGTTGTATTCCACATGCTCAAATGTCTGAACTTAAACATACATCCGAGGCTCAATAACACACTGAGATCTCATATAGTGCAAACTTGGAGAATAAACCTGTTCCTCGGACATTCTGACAGGTGCCGGGAAACATCGCATCGGCCCCACCAACCTTACAACACCACAGAGCCATCAAACCCTCAAACGCACGGGGCTCAGAAGAGGGCTTCAAGCACACTTTCATCTGACAGCTCTCGCTCAGCCACTCATTCAGCGCAATCTCCGCTCTGTACGGACCTAGAGAGGAGAGAGGATCGAGCGAAGGGCCGAACAACAGTAGGAAAGAGGGGAAAGACAGAGTTGGAGAGGAAAGTGCACTCCTCATGAGGGGAGGCGTCTGCTCTTGAGCACAATCTCGTTGATTGAGGAGCTCGAGAGGAAGGAGAAGATGACGAGGGGAGGCGAGGAGACCGACGAGGAGACCAAAAGAGAGTCGAGAGAGAGGCGGAGAGAGAGGAGAGACGGGAGAGAGACGAGAGAACAAGGAAGGTGCAGTGTCTACTATCAAGAGAGCAATAACTGTAGTAGCACTGAGTGACAAGATAGACTATTATATATATATATAGAGTATATACTATAATATATATATTATATTAGGACCTGTGAGGATGGGTCTTAGATTAAGCAAAAAAGTGGCCTTAGTTAAATTAGGAACATTAGGTTTATAGACCTATATATTAAGGACATAATTAGTTTGCTATTACGGAATAAATATTCAGTTCAAATTCTAATGGAGTATTTAAATTTTGGAGGGGCATAGAAGGCCCTGTTGCTTCTCTTCAGGGGCTGAACGGTTAATGAAGTGTGCGTATAGACATCGCGATATCGAAAAAAAACACAAATTTTCGAACCGCAGAGCGCTGTCACGATGAACTTGGTCACATGACGCACGCGAGAAAGGTAACGAGGGGTGTCTCCACTGAAGATCGAGTCGGGTAGTATGCGCCCACATCAAATCGTTTACGGCAGGAAGGAATAAAGCATTAGGATACGTCCGCGATATTATAGCTCTCGCAGGACTACCACTCGAAAGATTACATGCTTACAGGTGGGAAAAACAACGGAGTTGGGTAGGTGCGTGAGCGGTAGGGCAGTGTAGTTAGTGTTTAAAGGTAAAGGTTTGGTGAGCTTTTTAAGTTGGTAGGGGGTTGTTATGGTATGTAAGTGTGGAGTATAAAGAAAAGTTTTAGTTTGTGGAGGAAAAGTTAGGAGAAAAGTTTTTTTTTGTTTTTTTGTTTTTTGGTTTCTTCGAGTTATTTTGTTTTTGTGTTTTGTTTTGTTGTTTTTCGTTTTTCCTTGCTCGTTTTTCTTTTTATTCTTTTTTTTTTTTTTCAGGATGGTTGTATTTGTTTTTGTCCCGGAGGACTTGTTTTGTTGGAAAGAGTAAGTGGTTGGTTTTTTAGGTAGGAAAAGTTTTTAAGTTTCCTGTCTTTTTATTTTTTTTTTTTTGTTTTAGTGTTTTTTTTTTTTGTGTTTTGTTGTTGTTTTTTTTTTTTTTTTGTTTTTGTTTGTTTTTTGTTTGTTAGTTTTTTTTTCGGTTTTGTGTTGTTTTTTGTTTGTTTTTTTTTTTTTTTTTGTTTTTTTTTTTTTTTTTTTTAGTCTTTTGTTTTTATGGGTTTTCAACAAAATCAGTCAATATACTGTGATTGTAGTTGTTCAATAAAAATGTCATTCATATCAATTCATGCATCACCTAATTTCATCATAACATAGAGGCCTTGGCCTACCGATAGACATATGTTAATCTATATAATATTGTGTTGGTCATACATACAAGATTATTTAAAATAAAAAAAAAGAAAAAAAACAAAAAAACAAAAAAAAAAAAAAAAAAAACTTGTCTTTGTGAATAATACAGAAAATAATGAGCTTTAAAAAATAATTGCATATTAAATCGCAATCGCAATATTCGTAAAAAAAAATTAAAAAAACACAATTAGATTATTTTCCAAAATCGTTCAGCCCTATTTCTCTTTCTGGCAAAGTGTTCTTTCTTTTCTCTCTCACACACATTAACACATTCTGCATCTGCATATTGAGCTGTTGTGAGTCACACTACATTATCCACACTGCATTTGCATGTCTGCCACATGTTAATCCACCAGTTTCCATATTCCACCATAACTGTTAATCTGATCATTAGTCTGTCAGTTCTCAAACTGTCATCCATATTTAACATGCATGAATCTGGCACATAAAGAGCAATTCACACATCAGTCTGTAAAATAAGACATGCCCGATGCAGAAATTGTCCAGGTGGACACTCCTGAGAGCAGTGAAGTGAAAAAATAAAAAACATGGACTGTCAACTTCAGTCCTGTAAACAGAACGAGTGCAGCTGAAATCCGGAGGGAGTTTGACTACAGCAGATATTGACGGGCTGCTGGCTGGGCTGAAAGTGTTGACTAAACATATTTGAGAAATGTGTGTCAGAGCCAGATAACATATTTATTTGAATGTTTAGTACAGTAAAGGGTAGTCCAAAATATTCTGCTTTTTAAAATAGCGAGAAATCAGCTGTTCACACAGTACAGTAAAAAGTACTATTGCATACAGAATATACATAGAATAAAACATACTGTACAGTGTCCTCCAAACCTTTGGAAACATCCATATATATAGATATATATATATATATTATATCTTAATATTATTATAGATGTAGTAGCTGTAGTCTTTTTTCTCCGTTCTATTTAAATGTTTCATGCATTGTTTTGTCACTTATCAATAAAGTTATCTCAAAAACGATAAAGCTTTATTGCTTGTATTGTGTAAAACCTTTCTTTACTGACACCACTTACCATTCACTACAATTCTGTTTTTTTTGGAAGGAAGGAAGTCTCATACTCAGCAAGTCTGTATTTATTTAATCAAAATACAATAAAAACAGTAATACTGTGAAACATTACATTTTTAATTTATTCCTGTGATGCAAAGCTATATTTTCAGCAGCCATTACTTCAGTTTTTAGTGTCACATAATCCTTCAGAAAACATTCTAATATGCTGATTTGATGCTCAATAAATATTTCTTATTATTATAAATATTTTAAAAAACCATTGTATTTTTGTAAAAGAAAACTTATTTTTATTTGAATTAGAAGTAAAAAGACAAAAAAATTACAAGCATTCACAACTTTTGACCATTAATGTGTTTGTTCAAGACTTATATTGTGGCACTTTTGCATTATTACAATAGGACAGATCACATCTGACAAGAAGCAAAGTGGGAGGAGGATAGGGGAACTAGGGGGGGTGGCAGGCCAGGGGGAAGGGAAATAAGAGGAGCGAGAGAGAATGGAGATGAGGGAGGAGGAGATGAGGAGGAGAGAGAGAGAGGGATGAGGAGAGATAGGGGGCAGCTAGGTTGGAAAGCCAGACCAGAGGAGGGGCAGGATCGAGGATAGGGAAAGGTCTCAAGTGGGGGGCAGGAAGGATAGGAGGATTCAGGAGGCTGGTAGGGCAGGACCAGGACCAGGACAAGGGATGGGAGGGGGAGGAGAAAGGGAAAGGTCCATCAAGTAAGGAAAAGCGGGAAAAAGGAAGGATAGGGACAGGTCAGGAGGACTCGGGCAGAAAAAAAGAAAGGAAGGAAAGGTACTCAATTTTTAAGGATTCGAAACTCGGGACGTCCACATTAGCGTTAACAGCGGCGTAACAGGGCTGTCTTGGGTATGTCGGTTTTTTTTTGCAACTGCCCCATAGGCTATAAGGTGGCCAAAAAATTTAATGTGTTTTGATTTGGTGAAAAAAAAATATATTTATTTTGTTCTAATAAAAAATACTGAGTTCATGTAGTTCATTTAAAACTTTTAATTGTAAATAGTAAAAATATTTAATATCACTAGCAAAAATTAATGAGTTTACCTACTTCCGTTTCTGCCTGCACTGCCAAACCGGTGCAGCAGCCCCATCCAAAAACTCACACCATTGGCTGAGGCAGATGACACGACAGACCACTCAAACCAAAACAGAGCAAATCTTTTGAAAGTGCAATTGTTGACACTGTACATCAACTGGAGACAGGAAAAATTTGCTGCTGACAAAGCTGCTATAAATTCATATTCAGCTGCATTTGCAACATGATTTAGGCCTACATACTACACGTCAAACTCTTCCCAGAGGAGCGATAGAAAACCGCATGTTTAAAAAGCTTGAGAATTAGAGGTTGAGAATAAAGATGAAACATATGGTTTAATATTTGTATAACTATCAGAATGACAAACAATTGCTCTTCTTTTTATTTAAAGCCCTTGACAATTTTATGCTTGTTCTGTCATCCATTATCCGTCTACTCTCCCATTCTTTTCCCCATAATTTCTCTCAGATCTGACCTTAGGTCGCCGCTTCTCTCTGAAGCTCATTAAGCTCAACCATTAATTATCACTCATTTCTAATTCATGCATTCATTTATTTTGGATCATTTTTGCCCACTTTTATTGCCTGTGCGTCTCTTTGACCAGGACTGTGATTGTTCCACATGAGCTCAGGGCTTCTGGGGTCACAAGCGCTCTTTGTTGTCAAACCTCTGTCACTATAGCTGCCGCAAGCTTTCAGTAACAAGCGCTCAGCATCCAATTCGAGGTGTGTCTCTGGGTAATGAGCAGCAGAGATTGATTGGCGGGGTACGGGTTTATGGTACGGGGGGGTACAGGGGGGGGGGAGGGGTTTTGGGGGGGGGGGGGTGGTGGTTGGTGGTGGGGGGTCTACACTCTGATTTGCATTGATCTCTAATGGAATGAAGGAAAAAAGACACCACCTAGGGGAAGCGAAGGTTTTTAAATAAGAGGGTTTTGGAGCAGCACCTTAGATGTTCTGGAGTGACAAAAACGAATACAGAACACAAAGGGATAGTCATTTTACATTGATGTGTAAAAACATGAAACAATCGGTCTGTGTCAAGGAAAATTCTGAAAGAGAGATATTTATATCGTTTTTTATCTCTGATGCACTGCAATGTCTGAATCTGAAACTAGTCTGAGCGCCAATTCAACAACCTTCGAAAAGACTGGAAGAGGCAGATTTTAGACACGCAGTCTTTTGCAGGTACGGCGGATCGCAGACTTGTAAGTGCATTACCACCATCCATCTCTCAAATGGACCATTGACACTCCTAAATGAGATTGTAGATAGTGTAGATACATTCCAGTTCTTGCACAGTCCGATCGTTTCGTGTCTTTACACATAAATGTATCGTCACGAGCCGCAGGGTTTTAATTTGGTTTTGTTTGTGTATGTATTTTTTTACTCTCAAAGCCGTGATTCCCATTCACTTCCATTATAAGACTGACAGACTGCAACGGTTTTTGTTATTTGACTTGTAAGGTTTTTAATAAAAATCTTTGTGTTGTTCTACTGAAGAAACCAAACGTCACCTAAATCTTGGATTGCACTGTGGGGGGGAAAGCAGATAACAGCACCATTTTCAATTTTTTGGTTGGTGATTGTTGTGGTGTGATGGTGTGTGAACTATCCCTTTAAGTTAATTTATGAAAAACGGGGTTCATTATGAGCGTATATATGTCCACATTAGGGACCATGCGGTCCGACAGATACCCAGGATGACCTTCATTTATGTTTTTTTGAGTGTGAGCCACCTCCGTGGTGGATTTTAAACTATTGAAAAAAGCCACTTTTTTATTTTAAAAATAGTGTTAAACCCAAATACAAATCAACTATGTTAAGTTGGAACAATGTAGTCAAGAAAAAAAAAAAAAAAAAAAAAAAAAAAAAAAAAAAAAACACAACAAGCTATTGTAATAGCAACAACACTTGTTGCTGCTTAAGGGGGGGGGGCCGGGGGCGGGGGTAACCTGGGTGTAACGGGGGTTAGGTGGTTTGGTTTTTTGGTGGGGGGTTAATTTTGCTTTTGGGGGTAGGGTGGGGGTGGGGGGGGGGTTGGGTGGTTGGTTGGGTAGGTGGTGTAGTGCGGTGGTTGGGTAGGTGGGGGGTGGGTAACATTCTTGTTTCAAATACATTTTCAAATGATTTTGTTTTTTGTCCATTGCGTTTTGAGGGAAAGAAAATAGAACGAAAAGAAAGAAAAGAAGAAAAAGGGAAGAAATCTTGTAAGACAGTCACAGTCGTTTTTTAAAAAGACTACAAGTTAAAAGGTGCAAAGAGTTGCAATTGCAAACATCCCTGTACCGCAGAGTTTTTTAACTCAAAACAGATACCATTAAATGTTCTGGGTGTTGGGTTTTCTTTTCTTTTTTTGAAAGAAATTAATACTTTTATTTAGCAAAGATTAATTAATTTGATCAAAAGTGGAACACATTTATGTTACATTTGTTACAAACATTTCTACTTCATTGATAATAATAAATGTTTACTCTCGAAGAGCACCCACCACACCCCGCCTATTAGACCCCCCCCCCCTACCCCTTTGAAGAGTTCATTGGACACTGAAGACTGAACTGTTGAAATGACTTGAAAATGTATCTTTGCCATCACAGGTATAAATTATATTTTAAAATACATTAAAATAGAAAATAGTTGTTTTAAACTGTAAGAATATTTCAAAATATGACTTATGCATTTTCTTCTAAAGGCAGCATTGGTGAGCATAAGATACTCATATACTCAACTGCTAAAAAAACAAACAAACATACAAAACACTTAAAAAGGCTACAATTTCTGGAATCTGTGAATCATTCACTTGCATGAACTGTTTGAACAAACCGATTCACTTAAGCTAATTCCAGTGTAACATATGAGAGATGAGCATGCTTTAGAAGAGCGTGTTTGATTATTGCCTCAGCTCTTTCAGCTTTAACACTGTGTGCACTACACAATGTGACCAAACAGTCCAGCAATGTAGCGATTTGTCACGCTAAACCGCTACTTCTTGGAAAAACTAGCTCGTACTGGAAAGCTATGCAATTATGAAATCAACTACTGTCACTGAAGAATGTAGTTAAGATAACGGTTACTCCCCAAAATTAGAATCAAACTAGTAAACCGTGGTAAAACAGACACTATTTTTAAATTGTGTATGAATAGTTGTGTATTTATCTTCAAACTAACTCAAAGTGCCTGTCAAAGGTGAAGACAGAGTCTGAAAGGTTGTCAAAACACGCAGTTAGCTCCATCCCAATTCATCTGTGTGTGATATTACAAGAGATCACCTTAACCTGTTCATATTCAAGATATAATGTAAGAGGGTCACATTCCTCGCAGTGGTGGAAGCAGAAATCTTCAAGTGAGTGGACTTTGGTGAAATAGTGTGGACCTTTATCCTACTCTCAAACTCCACTGTGAATATTATGAAATAATTCCCTTTCCTAAGCTTATTTAAAGACAATATTAAAAACAATAATAATAGGTCCACTGGATAGTGCAGAGTGAACTACAACATATACATAAGCATGACATAATTCGTGTATTTAAGCTATGATTGCCACATTTGTGCCAAAATTGATTCTTTAGTAACCATTAGTGTCTTATATAGTTTTTTGTTTTTTTTGTAGAGTAGTTCATAAACATATTCCTTGAAATTTGCAGTTCATACACTTTAAATCCAAAGTGGCCTCGAATACCCAATCGTCTTTATCATGAGCTTTATACAAGCATTATCTGATCTGCTCAGATCAATTCTCACTTGTTTAACAGATCCTTTGTTTTCTTTGATCGTTGTGTCTGTTACTAACTTTCTCCATATTATTTTGTGCTCTCTCTTTCTCCACCATCCTCTCATCTCCCGCTCATTTGAGCTGTTTTTGGTCTTTCATTTCGTATCTGTTTTTCTCTCTCCTCTGTAATCTAATGGGTCAGGAGGGGCCCATAATACCCATTACTGTAAGTGTGTGTATGTGTGTTTAAAGAGCACAGGAGAGGGTTCATATTGGATTCTGAAATAGGCAATCTGATGATTTTACATAGAGCAAGGGAGCAAAGAGCTCACACTATTTCACGGGTCACTTCAGAGGAAGAAATTAGATTTCAGGCCACATTATAAGATTTCTCTGTGTGTGTGTGTGTCAGTGTGTGTGTCAAATTAACTCTATTCAGAGTTCTGTAATTGGCTGCCAAGGACAATTGGTTTAAAAATAAAAACAAAATGGTGATCTGCAATGCACTGGTGTTTCTAATTAGAGATTGGAGTATTGCTGTTTCAAATGATAAAATATCACCAATTATAAGAACGTGTGTAGCATAACTGTTAATAGTCTCAGACTCAACACTCCCAGGGACCACCCACAGCCATTCATGGATTGCACATCAAACTAGAAAGAAACAGTGGTAAAGAAAGACATCTACTAAAAAATTGCCGTTTACAATCTGACCGCAATTTCACAGACTGTATAAAAGAAAAAAAGCAAGTACAAAAACTCGGTCATGCCAGTAATTAACATTAAATTCAATAAGTATATACTATTTTATCTTGCTAAATTAAAATAAGCGCTAAAATGATTTAAAATCATAATTATAAATGCTACACTGGATTTTAGGCATCACACATATACCTTTATATATATATAATATATATATATCTAATAAATTATATATTATGTAGGATATATATTATATATATATATATATATATATATATATATATATATACATTTATGTATAATATATTATATATATATGCATAGATATATATAATAGATATTAACTTACAGCAAAAATAATCTAAAAACAGGGAAATGAGCTGCTCAATTATTGGTTGATAAATAAAAACATTGATATTATATTGGCCAAAAACTGAAATGATACCAAAATATTACCCTAGCATGTAATATTTCATATAAACATTTCCATTAAAGCATATTCGTACAAGAATACATGCATCCACATTTTGTGATGTGGAAGTACTTTTTTCTGTGGTTGTGAAAGTCTTCTGATTCAAAAGTTGGTATAGGTAAATAACTAGAAGATTAACAAAGTGAAGTAAACACTAAAATGATTTGTGCTACAAACCAGTGTTTTTATAATTAGGAAAATACATTAAAATAATATGATAAGAAAATCCAGTCTGCAATATCAAGCAGCATAACAAGCTGTTTGGTACTGTCAAAAATACCTGAAGCGGCTGACACAGGAAGCCTTGCACATTCAACAAATGGCTGCACCTGCTCTTACGTTAAAAATAAGGCACATATATTGGGTAGTTTTTGACTAAAATGAGCTTCAATCTGGAAGAGATTTGATGCTGAAAGTCAGTAGTCTGGCTAAACAGTTTAAAACGACAAACCACAATGAACATGGCATAATCATTTTACAAAAGAGTGCTGATGGTGATGAGTAAATTGTCTCAGCTGTAAGTTATGTCAAGAGACAGGATGACGTCACTCACTTTGCCAGTGTGCACGTTTTAGAACAAGCGCTCCTCCACCGCCCAGATCTTCTAAAATAACTTCCTGTATTCAGACACGTCCTCAGATGCCTCGTTCTCTCTCGCTCTCGCATTCTTTCAAGCCATCTTTTCCTTCTTTCTGTCAAGAAGATAAATAAAGGAAAAGCAGCTGCGATAACAAGCCACATTGATCTCTCTCTGTCTCACTGTGTGTGTGTGTGTGTGATCTGATGCTTTCTAGGTTGAGTCATAGTTTTAGATATCAGTATTCATCACACACACACAGTTTAATGAATGATCTCTCTCTTTTGCTTATCGGTGAGCAAAAATGCTGTCTGTATTCATTTCTGCCTTTCTCATGCCCTGTCCCAAATAATCCTGAAAATGTGCCACAAGCACTGAACCAGTGTGTGTGTGTGTGTGTGTGTGTGTGGTGTGTGTGTGTGTGTGTGTCCCAAAAATCAGTAATTATTATATTTCAAGGGCTTTGTTTTGATTGTAGTCGGTGTGAAAGAATAAAAAAAAGCATCTTATCATGTAAAACAGCACCTTTCAGACCAATCAGAAGCCACTGGTAGCCACCTGAATTTGCAGTTGACCAGAGTGAATGCATTTGGAAAAACCTGGAAACTAGTTCAAAACGTATGGTATGTCCTTATTTAGATAGTAAAAATATGTATGTGTACGTGTAGTTAGCTAGGTTACATATCTGTGACTACAGCACAGATCCTTCATCTGTTCCAGTTTTCTGGTCTTCACAGTCGTCTCGTATCTCCTTTCCCTCTCTAATGAACTTCACTCTCTCATTATCACTTCTCCTCTCCATACTGTGTGTGAGCTGGTGTCTCTCGTGTGCATCTACATTTATCCATTTATTCTCTCTGGCACTGCATTTCTTCACCATGATCAAACTCCCAGTTGTGAAAAGAAAAAGCACTTCAAAAACAGCTGCGAGAGCACGAGCCAAATCTCACACCTTCCTTCTCTCGCTTCTCTCTTCATTCCCTTCACTTCTTTCTCCTGTTATTTCAGAAAAATGTGCCTGCTGTACCTGTTATAAAAAAAAAAGAGTAAAAGCCATTGTGCTAATTAAACATTGATTTTACACCATCTAGGTCATGAAGGTTGCCATGGAAAAAAATGTCTATGAAGTAGAGTTGAAATAAATTTAAAGATGTTTTAAAAGTTACTTAACTGTTGTAGAATAACTAGTGCTGATATAAAGTTAAAGATACATTTGAAAACTTACAACAGACAGAAAAATGCAAATGCTCATATGAACCATCAAACAACAGTTTGATCCGGATGGAGGAATGGCTTTTAGCTTCATGAGATTAATTTATGAACCTGAGTCAGCTTTTTGAACTCTCATTCTGACGGCACCCCTTCACTGCAGTGGATCCACCCAGTAGTGTATCCAGCACAATGTGTTTTGTTAGTAAACTGTGCATTTGATGACTCTATCTTGGTATTCCATGCTTACAGAACAAATGCATAGGTGCATAGTATACATCCTGCAAAAACAGATGTAGTATAGTAGTATGGCGTTTCAAATCACAGCCAGAGAGTGATAGAGAGAAAGAGGGTTGAAAAGCAGGTAAAAACAAACCGCGCCACTGGTGTAACAAATTTTCCGGCAGATCTAATGCGGATTTGACTCCTGCAGTGGCTCGGTAATAGCAGCAATTTTCTAGCAATGTTCCACCTTTTATGCGTGATTAGGTTTTGTGCGGAAATTTCTCTTTTTCACACACTATCATTTTTCCCTTTTTCATTTACCCTTTGAGGCCAATTCAGCTTTTAAGTTCCTGTTTTGATTTAATAGCTCCTGAAAGCCTCCATAACCTCACAAAGCAAACAGCAGCTAATATTTCTATAGCATGTGAACATATCGAAGGGAATCGTTGGCTATGTTTGAAGTTTTGTGACTACTGAATGTCATATTTAGTGTATTTATTTATTTGCATTTATGAAAGTAGTGCTTGTATGAGATACAGTGGCTGGAGGCCATGAACACACACTGCAGCTAAATATAAGAGTCGGGATGTGCATGGCAAAAAAGCCAATGAAATATATTGTAAAATTATATCAATACATAAAATTAAATTAATTTGTGCCCAAAAATAAAGAAATGTATACATAAACCTCATGTAAAATAAGAGTATATTTTCAAGAAATTTTAACTGTCTTGGTCCAGACAAACATGTTGTTTTGGACCCCACTGCGTTCCATTGTGTGAACTTAGACATTAAAAAAAAGGTAATTGTTAGCTGCGATATTTAGCTCATTTTAACTGATCTATGCCTTGAAGGAAATTAATTAACTCATACCTGATTCCACGAATGTTATTTAGTTTTTACCCAGAAAGTTCCATAATAAAGATGCAACTAGAAAATAGATGTAGTTAGCTTACCAAAAAAAATGAAAACACTGCAATCAGAGACAGTCCTATCCGGATGGGATTGGTTTTCTCAGAAGACTCCTAAACTAGCCGAAAAACAGTAGGTGATTTGTTCCATAATTTTCACAGAGGATGCGTGAGATAAATACAAACACATTTGATTTGGTTGGAATTAAAATCACAAAGTACATCTGTGAAATGCTCATTTTCCTGCTCTCATCAGGGAGAACTAGTCCCATCTGAATCCGGCTTTGCAGGTAAAAAATATCAAAAATAAAATTCCTCGACAACCAGACAATACATTACTAAATAATTCTTAGAAGAAAAACTAAATGCTAGGTTCAACTATTGGTACTGTATGTTACTGGCTGACAAGTCACAAAATGCTATATTGTTGTTATAGTTATCACTACACACTGAACTCACCGCATAATTGTAAATAAATTAATTAATTCAGAAAATGTTAACAGTCAACTTCAGGAGGCCAATCTACATAATAGATATTTTATATACAACTGTAAAACAAATATAGTTAGAAACCTGCTTTGTAACGCTCAAAAAAAAAAAATAATCAAAAGTAATAAAAAAATTAGTACACATTCAGGATTCATTCCCACAGCTTTGTACATTGCCTCAGACATGTAGGAGGTCATTTTAAAGGAGTACGTTATAAGATTTCTACAAGAGTCCTCCTTTGAAAACGAGTCATTAGGATCAAGAAGAGCCAGTGTGGTGGTCTGTGAGTGATGTGTGGTCCTGTTGGGCTGCTGAGGGGCTCAGACAAACTAAAAAGAAGCCAGCTGAGCGCTTTAAGAAGTAGGAGCTCGCTCTCCCTCTGTATTGCCTTCATCACTAATTCCATATTCCTCTGGTGTCCCTGATGTTGAGAAGAAACAGATGTCTGTACGTCCTCTGCCCTGTGAAATCGCCGTTAAAAACATCACGATCGGTCTCTCTAGTCTTGGCGGCCCACGTGAGTGTTTGTTTGCGCTCTGATCGCAGCTATTGAAGTTATGGCAATTACTGGACTTCTCTGTCGGTTGGTCTCTGAAGAGTTCAGTCAATCACAAGAGCGCATGCAGTCAAACTGACCATATGCTCAGATGTGTGTGTGTGTGTGTGTGTGTGTGTGGACGCTGGGTGTTTGGGGTGTAAATGGGGTGTAATGGTGTGTGCGAGACCCCTGCAACAGCCCATTAGACACACTAAATGAGTTAATGTAATGTGCACACACGCTCACACTGCCCGTAACTCAAATAGTCTCCACTCGAGTCTGAGTCAAGCCTTAAACACTCTTCATCAAGAGGTTTAAATATCCGTTCATTAAGAGTGTATATTTTCAAAACGCACTCGAGTGCTCGCTGTCCAGTAATACCAACGTGTTTACATGTGAACGATGTCTAATTATGACCATGAAAAAGATGCTGGTTATTAATTAAAATTACTTATATAAACACATATCATCATTCTGAGAATAAGCATTATATTTCATGTTAATTACAAAGAGATTAGTTGTAAAGTATGGTGTAATAACAGAAGAAACTATTATTCTTACTTAATAACTGACTATGTAACACTATGTAAACAGCTAGTATCAATTTAGCAAAGTTATCCTTGAAGGATCCACAACCCACAAGTAAATAATGAAGTCATATATGTGGTAAGCACATCACACAGATCATGCAAAATAAAATAAAAATAAAACAAAATAAAAAACAACATAACATTACATAACAACATAAAATAAAAATGGTTTATCTATCCTAAAATATGATTTGTAATTTAAAAAAAAATAGCAATAAACATTTTTAAAGAAATAAAGAAAAAAAAAGGTAAGAGGGATAACTGCTATAAAATAAAATAGACTACAATAAAATTAAATTAAATAAAAACATTCAATTAAATATAAAGTTAAAATACCACACAAATAAACCACTAAATAAAAAGCAAACATAGCAGTCAAATTAAATTAAATATATTTATATATTAAAAAATAAAATTATTTTATAACTTTTTCTTACAATAACTTTGTTAACAGGACTGAATGGTTGAGTTTGGAATTCAGTAAACATTCCATAACATTCAGTATTCAACTGATGTCAAAATGAGAAGGCTTATACCCCTGTGGTGGGACAGGTCAAAATTCCAATTAGTTTAATGAATTTTCTTAGATAACAGTTTATCAGTTTATGTAATAGTTATGAGAACAAAGCATCATTGTGCCCTGTCTGTCTGTCTATCTATCTGAAATGATTTGGGAAGTTAGTGAATATAGGAATCACTCTCAAAAAGGATGAAGGAAAAAAAAAAAAACTCATGCGACACCAAAGTATACTCTATTCATGGAAAGTGTCTGTAATGCTTTTTAGTCAAGTTAAACTGATGGATGTATTTCAGACTGTAAATAAAATAAATCAAAATATAATATGCACAATGTGTTGAGTGCTAGACAGTTCAGAGAACAAGCAGTCTAAATGTTCTCCAGCTAGAAATGTGAGCTGGCAAAGAGAAGGAGAGAGAGAAAAGTGGTGTTTTCGGTGCGGTGGGATAATGTCTTCCAGATCTCCCCAAGGAATAATTGCCCCCAAATATGTCTGTATAGGACTGCGGACCAAATCATTTTGAAGTCAAGATTTGAAGGATTTTCAAGCATTAATGAGAAATTAACATGAGATTGTGCTCTAAAATCAAGAGCATTTGACTTTATCAGTGATGGTTTAAATCTACAACTAGAACGCAGAATTAGCACTAGATCTGGCTTAGTAATACAGTAATACATGTTACATCATTCCCAATAAACATACTCTCTTAAAGAAAAATTGCAGAACCATACAAAATGCCTTCAATAACGGCAGAGCCAATTACATTTGTTTGGTTTGCTCATGTAGAACAGCTGTTAAGATCGCAAGCCATATTCTTGGTTGCTTGTTAAATTAAATGAGAGTTTGTGAGATGAGTTCTCACAAGTGCGCCCCTAAGAGTAAGACACTTAAGCCCCGAAATGGCCCCAGCTCTCTCTTTACTGTGTGTAAAATTGAATAAAAGCGGCACCTGATAACACTTTAAAATTCCCGCAACAGTAGAGCAAAATCACGAGTTTGATTGCCAGGGAATGCATGAACTGATTGACTGAGAAAGTATATCTCCTTTTGGCTAAAAACCATCTGCTAAATGCATAAATGTACTGGTCATAGTAAATTCAAGTTCATCAATAATAATAATAATAATAATAATAATAGAAGACGACGACGAAGACGACGACAAATGAAAGTTAAGCTAAATCAAGAAAGAATGTAAATTACCATGTTCAAAAATATATATGTCGAAAAAAACAGTTTTGGCTTTAGTTATGGCTGGTAAATATGTATTTTTGTTTTGCTCAGCAACTTAATGTGTACTGCAATTTTGCCTTCAAAATAGCAACCCTAACTCACTTAAAAGACACTCATCAATACGTCTTGATGAAAGAGTGCTGGATTCATCTTTTTCAGCTCCACCTCATTTAAAGCAGAAAGTCGGGGTGAGAGGGCAATGAAAAACCACATATAAAAATCAACACCAACCTTCTGCTCTTCAGCTTTACGGAGAGGCCATATTAAAAGAGCTGATATTTAAATGGGAGTGGAAAGTCACTCTAGGAATATAAGCATCCATCAGTTTAATTACTGTGGTATTTTCTCTGATGATCTGACATTCTTTGCCCACCGGAACGACTGAAAACCCCTTGCGTGAGGAACAGATCTGGACTGTGTTACCACAGATGTTTCTGACACAGTCACGTCAGATGATGTCATGTCTGAGGGAAGTGAGGAGATGGTTATGGTCGTTAGTATGCTAATGATATGGATTAGATTAGACCTTCATTAGGAACTGTGCTTCACCAAGGTCAAAGTTTAGATGCCACGAAACTTAAGACATTAGCAGATTTTTTATTAAATAATTATATGCTTTATTTATTTATTTATTTTTGTGACTCCGTGTTGCTTCAAGCGCATCATTCTGCGCATGGGTATAAGTGCTTTATGCCACTCTGTATTGGAGCTTTTCGTATTATAATACTTTTGCGCAATGAAAGATTATTTATAGCGTTTCTTGTTCTGTCCTATGATAGGACAGAAAAAGAAAGGCTATTAATAATCTAATGTATAGCACAGTAATGGAGGCAGCAACATATGATAGTGGGACTCCTTATCTATTATATGTTGCTGCTTTCATTACTGTGCTATACATTTAAAAGAAATGTCTTTTAATTTTATAGTTTATATTTACATATAAATACATTTACTTGTTTTCATTAATGTATTTCACAACAATACAAAGAGCAATGTGTAAAATTTTACCAGAATTAGTCCTACACTTAACTTTTATTTGTTCACCACTAAATAATGTTGTTTCACTAAAGGTATAGATTTTATAAAAGTTGGGGCATCATGATTTTTCTAGAAACTTTGTCTGCTAAATATCCACTAGCTGTTAAATAGTATTTTTGCATAGGATGATTCTTTTTTTTTTTTCATTTGTGATTTTTCATTTAAAATGAAGTGGTCATATATTTAGTGGATTGTATGTAAAAAACAAAAGAGGGCCGATCAGGTGGAACAAGACATGAAGTTAGGGCTGGACGATATGGCCAAAATTTATATCATGATTTATTTCTTAATTTCGGTCGATACGATTTAATTCCGATATCGATATGAACACTATAAAAGAAGCCTAATAAAAACGTCCAAGAACGGCCACAACAGATGTTTGTACCTACAAACTTATGAAAAATTATTTTGCCAACTCTATGAAACCTACTCCTGTAAAACTATATAATATTTTAGGAAATATATAAATGTTCACCTTTTATTGGTATTCCTTCATACAAACAAGAAATGTGAAAATCACTGTCAAATAAATCTCAGACTCTCCTTATTAATGTTAATATTAATATTTTTACTTTAAACTATAGGCTAACATACCAGTCAAAAGTTCTTGAACAGTAAGATTTTGTAATGTTTTTTTAAGAAGTCTCTTATGTTCACCAAGCCTGTATTTATTTGATCCTAAATACAGCAAAAACGGTAACATTTTGAAATATTTTTACTATTAAAATAACTGCTTTCTATTTTGAAAATATATTATTTATTCCTGTGATGCAAAGCAGCATCATTACTCCAGTCTTCAGTCACATGATCCTTCAGAAATCATTCTAATAATCTGATTTGCTGCTCAAAAAACATTTATTAATATGATGTTGAAAAAAAAGCCGAGGTAGATTTTTTTCAGGTTCTTTGATGAATAGAAAGTTCAGAAGAACTGCATTCATCTGAAATAGAAATCTTTTGAAACATCATAAATGTCTTTACTGTCACATTTGATCAATTTAAAGCATCCTTGCTAAATGAAGTATTAATTTCTATAATATAAATTTTAAAAAAATAGCTTTAAAAATAGCTTATAAAGGCTGTTCTTTTGAGATTTGTATTCATTAAAGAATCCTGAAAAATGTCCTCAACTGTTTTAAATATTGATAATACTCAGCAAGCAGATATTGAAAATGATGCTGAAGGATCATTTCATGTGACACTGAAGACTGGAGTAGCCTAATGATGCTGAAAATTTAGCTTTGACCACAGGAATAAAATACATTTTAAAAGATATTCAAATAGAAAGTAGCTATTTTAAATTGTAAAAATATTTCAAAATATTACTGTTTTTGCTGTATTTTGGATCAAATAATGCAGGCTTGGTGAGCAGAAGAGAATCTTAAGAAACATTAAAAAATCTTGAAGTTTCAAAAAACCCTTTGACTGGTAGTGTAGTCTGATTATCTATAGATTGAAACAGGCATTAACCAGGATATAGAGTATAGAAACATGACTCCGAGTGCTTCATGAAAAAACAAAAAAACTAGAGCAAAACAACAGTAAGTATGTTGTGGAAATGGTTTATTATGGAAAACTGCAAACTGCTTGGTCTGCAGCAGGAGGCGCTGTTGAAAAGCGGTGGAAACATAGCGGTTTTCTCCAGTAGGCTGTAAAACAAAGAGCTTGCTCATGAACGGTCCTTATTAATTAAAAATGCCATCTAAACTATTAGATGACAGTCGGTTCCCTTCAGAGATACAATCATATAAAACACCCGCGATGCGTTTTGATTTTGAAACGTGCAGTGCTCAGGTTTATTCAACGAAGTCAAACGCCACAATTAAACCAATGTATGGGGAACACTGGTAATGTATATCGAAATATAGGAAATGTGTTTAAAAACCATATCACCGCTATTGAAAAAATATATATTGCGATACATATTGATATTGAATTATTTTCCAGCCCTACACGAAGTATAGAAATTCTACATTGATTTAAAAAAAATAAAAATAAAAAAACTGTGCTGGTATCGGATCGGAATTGGCTGATACTCAGAATTTTCTGGATCGGATCGGATCTGAAAAAATGGTATCGTTGCATCCCTTATAAAAATAGCAAAAATGTACACTGATACTTGCCCAAAACATGGACATACTTATGATTGCACATGATATTAATAAGATAGAAAGTGTATATAGCTAGCTATCTATATATATATAATATAATGGCATCATAGTAATCTTATGTTTTGGGGGCGAAAGGCAAGTAAATATTTATTTATTTATTCATTTATTTAGAGTAAAGCATCATAGTAATGTCACGTTTTTGGGCTGCTAATTTTGTGAAAATAAGCCTTTTATATTTTTTATTAAAACCCTGACATCACTATGATGCATTTACTCAAATAAATAAATAAATACATACATATTTACTTGACTTTTACTTTACATTATTTCACAAAATTAGCAGCTGTAAATAACAGAAAAATAGATGCTTATCTGTATTTTCCATTGATCACGAAAGCAATTATTTATCAGATGATTATGATGGCAATATACACACACTGTAGAGATGTGTTGTGTAATCGAGCACATTTCCCTTCAACATTTTAAAGAGTAAATTCAGCTGTGCACTCATGTAGTGATGTACAGTCCCAGTAAAGCATGTCAGATCACAGAAGTCTGCTGTATCCTCTGTAACCACACACTAAGATCCAGCCTGCAAGAATGGGCAATGTGCGGTTCAAATTCCTTTCAGCTTTGAATGTTTGACAGTGTTTGTGCCATTACCTGATTTGTGCAATTCCATCAGTGAACCAATGAATCAAAAAACTAAGACAGCACATGCAAATAAACAACGCTATTGCCGTGTGTAATTTATTCTGTGTGAATTCCCCACTCTTTGTCACTTTGAAGAGGCTCACGTCAGCCTAAGATTCTGGTTTGCTGATGAACAATCTGTCACATAACTAACTTTACTATACAAATATTTGAGACAGTAGCCTAAACAATAACTCGAGTCTATCTTTCACAAACACCTGATCACAATCAAAAAGTGTTTAAATACAACGCTATTGATCAAACGTTTGATCATTTGTATTTGGTCAAACAGAACCATTTGTAAACACGAATGGAGTCGCCATAGAAGTGTGTACGGTTTGGAAGTGCTCATTCGAGTCAGACCACAATCATATCAGTTATAGATTTCATTCTCAAACAATACGTCCCTCGCCCTGTCCACGGTCTATCCCTCAGGAAACGAGATACGCCTCACACTGAGCTGATTTACATTCATAGAATCTCTTCTCGATTCAACAGTCAGCATATTTACTTAGTTCACTGCATGTACTTTGATTTTGAGCTAAGTCTCTTTTGGTGCCAAATCTTGCCCTGGTTTATTCCATCTCTGAAGCAATGTCTCATTTCTGACACAAAGTGTAAACACAACTAGTCAGCAGAAAATCTTAAACAGCATCTTTAATGCTTCACCGAAAACAGAAATTGGTTTGAAATCTTTGAATCCAAAGGTTTGAATTTCTCACTTGGCTGTGACCATGTTTTCATCTCTACCTGACAGTAATGCGTTTGGGTTGTTTTGTGAGTCTAAATCTAATTAACAAAGTCTGACTATTTGTCATGAACTGATAAAAGATATACCTTCAATGCAAAGTAGCTTTGGATAAACGCATCTGCCAAATGCTTACATTTAAATGTAAATGAAATGAGACTCACAATAGACAACGTTTTACACCGTGCAAGAGCTCTTACAAAAAACGAAAACCCCCACCCCCCCCCCCCCCCCCCTACCCAGGTATTGAATGAATACAATATTTACTTTAACAAAGCCATGGAACTACTATAGTACATGTCAAAGAACAAAACATTACTATAGTGTCTAGTGGTTAAACGGATCGTAGTTGATCCGTGATCCGTACGGACCAAGCCCCACGGTTCGGTACGCATGTGATCCGCGGATTAATTGCAAAATTTAACCATAATAGAGTATAAGTTTAACATTTGTTTTTTATTTACACAAGCAAGCGAATTTTAAACAATTCCAGAGAGAAAACGCGAAAGGGAACTCGTTTCGTTACTCGCGCGCTGTTCTCTACGCGCACAGTGGCACACACAAGAAGAACACACACGCGTTTCAAACGGCGCGCGAACACCGAACTGAATCCTCTTCAGAATCCTCTGAACAGACACATACACATACAATTATGACAAAATACCCATCTCGACAATCATGCAGGTAAACGCAGGCAGTTATGTTTCAAGTGAATGAAAACAACTGAGAAAGAAATCGAATGTGATGTGTATCATTATATAGGATCCATACATCAGGTCTTAAAGGGACAGCAGCCAATAAATACTGCTGCTGTCATTAATGATCATCAAACAACAAAACAGCTGTGATAAAAATGTATATTCAATTTATACAGTGCACACTATGCAGTGTTATTTTCCCTAATTACTACATTTCTGTATTTGTACTACCAACCTTATTTTATTTGTAACGTATTCTGTTGTATTTATCTATGCTTGTAATTTGTCTATTTGTTCTTATTTTTTCTGTCTGTTCTCTCTGTTTTCTGGCTGTCTCTTTAATCATGTTTAAACTTTCGTAGTTAATCTAGTAGTATTTGCTGTGGTATCAAAGAAGTACTTCGCTTTAAGTAATAAATGGAAAGCAAGTTAAATTGAAATATGTTTCTTTTCATGCTGATCCGAAAAATGATCCGATCTGTGGGTCAAAAACCGTAATGTGATCCGAACCGTGAGATTTGTGATCCGTTGAACCACTAATAGGGTCCAAGCAAAGCAAAACAAAAACACGGTAACACCATAGTACTCATTATTTTGTTAGATTCATGTTGAGTGATCAGTTTATACAAGTTAGACAAATCGATGACTATGAAGCTTCCAATGTAATTCAATATGAAAAGCAAAATGGAATAGCACTGGTTCATTTTTTAATTATTTTTTAAATGACTCATTTTTATTCTGAATGTGGCTGAGCTGAAAAAGTGCAATTGAAATGATATGTTGATACTGCACCGATACCGGCCTAAAGCCCAATTAGTTATTAATTTAAGTCAAATTAAAACTGTAATTCAAACGGCACACTTTACCCTTTTTTATAGATGTCATTACAAAGTCCTAAAAGACTTTCCTCGTCAGCCAGTATCAGAAAACCCAATAAATTCAGATTACAGTAATCCACTTCATATGGAAACCCAGCGCCTTTAATCTTGTGAAGTTATTCTGTGGTACTCCGTGTCATATGCCAAAGAGCTTATTAAAGATGGAGGAGTTCAGAAAGGTCATGACATCTCACTTTATTATTTACATTTTCAGGAAATTCATAAATAATGCAGGGCTTTTTTTTTAGCCGAGAAGGCTCAAAGAACTTGGAAATGTGTGTACCGTCGACAGTAGACACTGACTAGCATAAAAGAACGTCTAAGGATTGTCGTTTCAGAATGACAATGAAATATGAGATTTCTGCATGGTTCTGATCATATTCTGCTCACAGATGTGCAAACATGACGCGTTCTGCATACCTCTGTCTGACACCGTTTAATATCCTCAAGCACATGTGTGGAAGGCCTGTGAAGGTCATATTTTCCAAAGGTTGGTGTTCAGTCGGCACAGTCTGAGAAGATGAATGGCTTGTGATGTGTATTCTAACTATTGGAGATGCTCAGTAAAAATCTGGCTGAAGTAGATGCATCATGACCTGACTGCATCAACAAACACACACAAACACAGTCTCCAGTTACAAGGCCTGTCCCATTTTCCTCATTTATTTTTGTTTCATTATGCAGGAGGGACTGTGTAGCTGCTCTGTATTTCTCCTCTCAATAATTTAACAAGGTTCTTCACTATCTCTCCAAAGAGACTCCGCACCAGAGTCAGTTTCAGTCCCGCATCAAAGTAATCCAGGTCAGCCATGTGGACAGAACATAAAAACATGTGTTTATTTGTCTGCTGAATTGTAGATAAATATGAGAAGAGCATCTCATCTGAAACCAGAGGCAGTATAAGCGAAGAAGACTTGTGGAAAAAGAAATGAGAGAAGTAAAGGAGTCTTAAAGAAAATCTTCTGTTTTTATTTGTTAAAGCCCACCTGAAAAACAGATTTTGGCCAAAAAGAAACATTTATGAAGCCTTGAAGGGGTAAAACAAGGCTGCAGGATCATGAATGAAAGGAAAAGGGGGAATGGATACGGAGGAGAGGAGAGGAGAGGAGAGGCGAGGAGAGGAGAGGAGAGGAGAGGATAGGAGAGGAGAGGAGAGGAGAGGAGAAAATACACTTTCTGGATAAGCTAATTTCAGCAATCATTGCTTCAGTGTCACATGACACTTAAGATTATCATTTCAAATTGTGATTGGTGTGCTCAAGAAACATTTTATCTTTGTTGAAAACAGTTGTGTTACTTAATATTTGGAAACTGTTTTTATTTTTTCTTGAGAATTCTGAATAGAAAGTTCAAAAGAACAGCATTTATTTGAAAGAATATATATATTTTGCCACATGATTCATGCCATTACCATCAAATGTGGATTATTTAATGCATCATTGCTGAATAAAATTATTAATTTCTTTAAAAAATATCTTGCTGACTGAGTTTTTAAATTATAGCAAAAACAAAGATCATCCTCCACTACACAGATTTTTGTCCAATCAGATGCTTTTTAGAATGGAAATGTCCTACTAGCACATCATAGTTTGACACGTCCCGCCAATACATCCTGCTTCAACAGGAAAGAAAACTGCACTTGCCAAGCAATTTAATGTGGTCTTTAAAGGGACTTTGGTGAAACCTCTTGATGTCCTCAGTGTCAGTTCTGAGTGGGCTTATAGAAAGTTGCCTCAGGCTGAACTCTAAATCTCAAAATGTCTCACACATGATTTTTATGGGAGTCAAATACATAAAGATGACATCAAACACTCAAGACAACAATGAATTGATCTCTACAGATCACCTGGTAGTAGCTGAGAAGACCAAACTTGTCCCATGAAACCACAGAAATATTCTGTTAGTCAGCAGAACTTAAAGAAACCGTTATTGGCTGTGGGAGATGTTTAATTTCCATAGAGAGGTAAGCCCATCCATTTAATGAGACACTGTCCAGCCAACACAAACACGCTAATGAAGGTAACGTCACAGTCCAGGAGGATCGACGCCTGCACGCTCACGTACATTAAAACACAAACACACACACAAGAACAAAAGAAAGACGAGATGGCCACGATAGCATCTTTGTATCAGAAACTACCAGCATGACGTGAAGTCAAGAGTGGACGCTTTTTTAGTGTCTGCCAAGCTAACAGTTTCTGAACACACACACACGCACAGACATTACAGCTCTAATGGACCAGGCCCTGAAATATTATATTCACGGATCTCAAGTGAAGTGCTTCTGGGTCCTGACAGTACATTGTTAATGCCGCTGTCACATGCGACAGCACTTGAACTTTGCTACGCCAGCGTTTGCAGAGTTCTCCGGTAAGGTTAGCTCAGTTCATTTAACAGGACGCTAACGTGCGCACTGATAGACTGTCGTTGAAAATTCACTCAACCCTAGATTGTTCAAAAACTGCAATACTTAGAAATATTAATAGAACCAATTTGTAGGCGGCAAGATTATAAAGAAATAATTTAGCAACAAACCATTTACAGTGCTAATTAAAAAGCTTGATAATTGTCAACAAACTGTTACAGCACTATATAAAAAAGAAATAAACAATAAGATTAAGTGATGAACAAGGCATAAGTGGGAGTGTGTGGATGTTCATATCACTGTTAGTTAAGCATTAATTATAATACGCTCGCTAGCGCTCAAGGTTTAAGTCACATAATGGTGAATGAGTAGCTCTGTAATGGACTGCATGGCTCCTTCAGAGCACACACATTCTTGGCTGCAGAAAGAGTGGGAGTTTTATCATCTAAAAGAGCAAAAGTTGTTGAATGAAAAACACTTGAGATCAGAGGCTGGTTGGACTGAAAGCTGCGGTCAGGAATCTCTGATAGATTTGATGCCTCATAAAGCAGCTCTCCGGCCTTGACAATGTGAGAGCAGTACCAGTTTTTTCTCTCTCTCTCTCTCTCTCATACACACACAGAGCCATTGTGCATGACTGCATGTGCTGAAAAATGACAATATGCTTAAAGCTGAAAAATTAAAAACACATGCTCGCTCACTCTCTCTCTCAATATACAATGCGTTACTGGCAAGATATAAACCACACGTGTAGTGCCAAATCAGTGCAAAATACTTAAAATAACAATAGTGCAATGAACTAAACATGTATTTATAAATAAAATAAAATAAAACATACTTTACATCCCTTTACAGTACATTACTGGCAAGATATAAACTGTACATTTGCAATGCAAAATTAGAGCAAAACAAGAAAATTAACAATAGTGCAATGGAGTAAAACATGTATTATTAAAACCAAACAAAATTAAAAACATAAAATAAAGATAATATTTGCCCCCTTCCAGCAACCTGTCGCATACTGTAAAATCACAGCAACTGGCAAATGACAACTATCCTATCAAATCCCCATGGACAAAAGTAAGTCTTTTCATTTCTTTTCTACAAGCCATTTCACTTTGATATGTCACAATAGGTGAGAAAACAATACATTTCCATTTCATGCCGACTTTAAACATGACTTTAAGTAAAGTTAAAATTAATCAATTAAGTTGTTAAAAGGAATAGAGATAAGAACATACATATATTTTCTCTCTCCCACTTCTGATGCTTTGTCAGGCTCTTCTGTTCTCTTTTATTTGATCTCTCCTCCACTCTACAAATGTTTTATCTATCATCTTTTGGTTGCTTCCATTTTCCCCCATTGATCCTGAACTAACACAGGAACACTTCAAGCATACAGGGACAGAAATGAGGTTGCGTGTCTCTGTTAAAAATCAAAGATGACGTACTTTATCATGCAGTATTCATGAAAGCTGACTGAGCTTTGAAGAATAAAAATTGATGCAGAGGATATACTGACTTAAGTGGTGTGGGGGGGGGGGGGGGAGGGAGAGAGAGGAGGCCAAGACCCTGACAGGTCTCCTCATGTGCGTTCTGTACATGAACTTCTTTGCCAGATGTGCTGTTGACCTTCCTTTAAAATGTTAATGCATAACTAGAAAACCCTCAGGCTTGAACACACACACACACACACACACACACAATCGTCTGTCTTAACATGTAGACTCCAGGACCATTCACTTGGAATTCAGGGCTACATAAAGGAATGTGTGGTTCATCATGTTTTAGAAATGATTACGACACAGTCAGGAATTCCACATACAGTACATGCATTATCTCACACTTTTTTCTTCCAACTTCCTTCTAAAACCATTAAACCTCAATACTGAACACCAAAACCGCAATCCTCAGGGAGACAGGTCTTCCTGTCAATGAATCAATAAACTCCAAATGTGAACTCTCACCTTATAAACATCTTATAGAGGTCAAAGGGGAAATATTTAACAACCTCATTTACTTTCACTGTAAAGCAGGAGCAGACTGAAAAAACACACACAAGTGTAGGGTGAAGTTGCTAAATCCTAAATATAGACAGATGTCTGGGGTAATTGTGCTTGATCTGATGTCTACAGAAGGGCTCTCTCTCTGGGTGTCCTAATATGAGGAAAGTCAGACCTCATTTTAGGACATTCTTGAACTGAATAAAATTAAACGCATGAGTCCAATCAGAACAGAACACAAACAGTCCTTCCTATTAGTGCTCACACCATCTGAACCAAAAATCAGTTATGGAATGTGGTTTTTTTCATCTTTTTTCCTAAGATGAAAATATTTTTCTTATTCTCCCATGAATTCACTAAATCATGTAACATTTATGCAGTATTTTTTAGGACAAAACCATGGTGTTATATTTACAACCCACCTGCTAACCAGTTTTATCATTTGCATTTATAAGAATAATCAGGTTTCAGTTAAAGTTTAAATCTAATAAACAAATATTATTAAAAATATATTTTCTTCATGTTGCTATATACATTGAAATTCAATGAAGGTGCAATTATTTACTATTATTATTTTGAATCTATTTACACCTATAAAATAAAGCCGACGCTGCCTCCATGTCCAAATAAATGGCATTATCGCAGTGGGAACCATTCATTTTTCCCCTGAGTCTCTTCAAGTGTTGATGGTAGAATATGATAATTACTCCGATCTGTGGAGTTTCTACAGCATCATCATTAATAATGATGATCTCAGTAGTTCTCCCACTGGACACACAACAGCACTGAAAACACACATTACACTTCATATGAATTCAGAAAGAAAGACAGAGGTTCTACTTTCTCATATAACTGTACCGTTCTAGAGACAAAAAAAACATTCATGCATATTTCATAAAACATATTTTTGACTTATGAAATATTCTTTATTACTAAGTGCAGCTCTTTCATGTCAAAATAATAAATTTTGCCATCATTCAAGTGTGCTGTTGTGAATACACATTACAAACACCAACATGTGCCTCTAATAAATAAACTGCGCATGCTGTGCTCGATAGTTGACAGTAAATGTACGTATGTTTGTATTGTAGATATATACACACATTTTTCACATGCATGAATACATGCATGCATACACTTTACGATTAGATTTTGTTTGTTAATATTAATCAACTACATTAGATAACATGAACTACCAATTAACACCACATCTACAACATTTAGTAATATTGGTCACACTTTATTTTAAGGTTCAATTATTGCTATTAACAAACCATTAACTATGACTTTTGCCCCCCAAAAAAACTTCTAATTGGCTGCTTATTAATAGTTAGTATGGTAGTTCTTAAGTTTAGGATTAGGGATGTAGAATATGGTCATGCAGAATATGTGCTTTACAAGCACTAATAAACAGTCAAAATGTTAATAATAGGCATGCTAATAAGCAACTAGTTAATAATGAAAATTGGTCCCTATATTAAAGTGTTGTTGTAATATTTTCTTATTTCAACATTTACTTATTTTTAAAATCAATAGTTGCATGTTAACATTAATGTACAAACGACGAGCAATTGTATTTTTATCAACAAACAATAATAGACATGTTGCTCATTGTTAGTTCACGTAATTTAAAGCAATAACTATTGGAAACAAATAAGGTTTTATTGCAAACCAGTGGTAGTTGGCCTTGGAAATTTCCAGGTGGGCCACAGTCTCAAAATAATTAAAATTTTGTTAAATTAACAATCTTAATTAAAATGCTACAAGCACAAAAACAAACTCACTTCAACAACAATATACATTTGTATAAATGTACAGTTTCTGTTATGCCAATAAAGAAAACTGAACTGAAATTGAATTGACAGATGCTGACCTCAGACAACACAAGACAAACCTGTATATCAACAGGATGTATAGTGAGGATGTCAACAGAGGAACGTTCCAGTCTCTCCTGAGGTCCAGCCATTCAGTTTATAGGTGTGTGTAGATGCATTCATGCCGTCATCCATTCAGATGTGTCTTCTGAACACTCGTATCAGCACTCAACACCACTCCCTGTTTAATTAAGGTGGGACATTTAGTGTTAGAAACCAATTTACAGCTTTCAGGAAAGGTGTGACAGTCACACTTCCATAACACCACAACGAGTGAAACCTTCATTTCCCACCTCAACACACACACACACACACACACACACACTTACAGACCTCAGTTCCACTCCCTCAAAACAGAGACAAACCTCTAAAAATGTGCTAAAGAAATGCAGCGACATCTCTCATCCTCAAAATCAGCTCTATCTGTCCCTCTCCATCCTGTGGGTAAAAATAGACACTTCCTTTCCCACTTTTGCAAACCGGCACTTTTCGTCAAGGTTACCATGGCAGCCAAACTAGGGAGCTCAACTAGCTTGAGGAACGCTGGGACCCCATCCTTACAACCACTGATATCATCGCCCCCGTAACCTCCGGTCGAGCAAATCTGCATGATTATTCTTTTATTCCTTTGTAGTCGGGCTGAGAGAGCTATTACGGTTATTGCATATTGATTATGATAACCTTTGGCAGGCCTATATGATTCAAAGCTTTAGGGCCGAGTCAATCAATAGAGCATTAGGATTCTCCAGCATGCGTGACTTTGTCCAGATAGCATGTTGGTAGAGCTCATAGCACAGATTGAGACACGCAGACATGGCATGCGTTGTATAGAACGGAATATGCACCATTTGGCGGATGAATAAACATTACGAGTGTCGCATGAACGTTGAACGAAAGCGGATATTTCAAACGAGAAGACGGGCGGCCGGCGGTAACTCTGGATCGGGAGATGGGGTGTAATTTGTGATTACCCAGCCAGTTGTGTCATCCACTCCCTCTGGAGTATACGCTTACAGCATGATGAAGCACGTGTCAAGGTCAGCCTGACGTGTCCTGGACGTACTCCAGTGCGTTTCTAATCACAGAGGGCCAGCGGAGTGCTCCTGGAGGCGTGCTTATCAGAAAAACATTTCCGCTCTCCTTCGCTTTGTGTCTGGCCATCCCTTTTCTGACAAATGTCTTTTCTCTTCTCGGCTGACTTGCTGCAATGGATTTGTTACACATGCGGCCTACACTGAGAGTAAAGTATGCCAACAATCCTGTGTGTGATTTCACAAATCACTATGGTGGTGTCATGGTATAGCGATTGTATCAGATGGTAATGGCATTATGTTTTTTTGTATACTGTGGGACTGAAGGATTACGGTATGCATTTACATGGTACTCAATGTATTTCTAAGAATTCCAAAGAACAAATCCATGGTGTAAATATGGCACCATGTCTAAAGATATTACTTTTTAACCAGTTCTGCAGTAGTAGATACTGCCGTGCATTTAAGGTTTAGGCATCCAGAATATACTGCTTTTACTGTCAGTGCCTCTCTCTCTTTTGAGTTTCAAAAAGACATTGTGCTTTTTTTTTAAATGCAAAGGAAAGGAATATTCCTATCAAGAATATTTCCTACAAACAAAACTCAGGAAAGTACTTTTTCTTCTTTCATCTTTTAAATGTGTTGGTCTGTCTCAAGAAACGTACAAAAACTGATTTGGTACAAACTGTACCAAACAAGCCAGAAGCAAAAATAAATAAATATGTACACTACACCGGGGCCTGTAAGATTTTATTAAATATTTTGATAAAGACGACTATAAAAAAAACTGCTCTCCAAGACTGCATTTATTTGATTAAAAATACAGTAAAATTACAATATATTAGCTTAAACGTTTTTTTTTGTTTTTTTTTAATACAATTTAAAATGGAATTTATTCCTGTGATGGCAGAAGCGGACTTTAGTTTTCCATTCGTTATCAAGTCTTCAAAAAAACAGCTTACTGATTCCAAAATGTTGTATGGAAGTGTATAACTTAATGAAATACTAAATATATGAAAAATATATATTATATTACATTACATTATTATAATAAAACAATTAAATTACATTAAAGCAAGCATTAAAACAGATGGTTTTGATTTTGCATTAAATAGTGAACATTTTTATTTGCTGGTGTTTTGTGGGCTGTTTTGCTTTAAAAATAAGTATTTATCTGTCAAATAAGTATATTTTTTTGTTAAAGGTGATAAAAAATTTTTATGGAATAGCATGCATTAAAATATGTCCTAAGAAATTGCACTCAACCCTGGCAGCAAAAAAAAAGTTCTGACTGTAAGACTGTGTAGTTTTAACTCTGGCAAAAGTTAACAAGACGTACAACACCATTAAAATGAGTGTAATCCGAATTGTCACATGGGTTGTATTTGCGTTAAAGCATTTGAATGAGTGTGTTTTTTTGTTTCTTTCTTGGCGTGCATAGTAGGCCTTGAGAGCCTGAGGCAGATTTCCTCCTCTCTGTGAATATATGTAAATGAATCATCCAAAAGGGAGCTGGCCGTCAGTGGCCTGTCCTCTACAGTTACGGATGATGTTCTTAGACAAATTTCTGTGTTTGTGTATTCAAAACCAGCAAACTGAAGAACCACGTCAGTTCCTTTAGACTTGCGTAACTGTCTGTGAGAGACAAATCAGTTTCTTACATAGTAAATGTGTACGTTTTATAATCTTAGAATATTGCTGACCCATCAACCCTCATTAAATCAAAAAAGCAAACACTCTTTACGAGGACACAAGAGCTAAGCTACATCAGTGCTTATCAAACCCAACAAACACACGTAATCAGGGCTTTGGTTAAACAAATGAAGACAGTTAAATGATAGACTCCGAACACTGAGGGTGGGATTCGACCAGACGACAGTCCTTCCTGGAAAAGCTTCTTCAATTGAGTGTTACTACGAGGAGTGACCATTACTGTTATGGATGCTTTTGCTGAATACTAGTCTCACAGTCGTCTTTACTCTTCCCATAACTCTCAATGATGGGTGCCCTTTTTTTATTATTATCGGTCACCAATTTTTTTTTTTTTTTTTTTTTTGGTCCATTTAATGGATGTCAATTCTTCAATTTGTGTTCTACAGAGGTCATACAGGTTTGGAATAATAAATGCAGAAATTGATGACATTTTATTTTTGAGTGAACGATTCCTTTAAGTTGCTAGTTTTTACATAAAGGGGTCATTTTAAGATGCGATTTTAAGTTTTCCTTTCTCTTTGGAGTGTTACAAGGTGATTGTGCATAGATAAATCCCTGAAGTTGCAAAGACTAAAGTCTCAAAACCAAAGAGATATTCTTTTATAAAAGTTAAGACTCCTCCACGCCCTCCTAAAACGCCTCGTTCAAACACGCCCCCCACATGTCTACATCACTATGTGGAATATTTTGCATAACGTCTTCAAAAAACAGCTTACTGATTCCAAAATGTTGTATGGAAGTGTATAACTTAATGAAATACTAAATATATGAAAAATATATATTATATTACATTACATTATTATAATAAAACAATTAAATTACATTAAAGCAAGCATTAAAACAGATGGTTTAGATTTTGCATTAAATAGTGAACATTTTTATTTGCTGGTGTTTTGTGGGCTGTTTTGCTTTAAAAATAAGTATTTATCTGTCAAATAAGTATATTTTTTTGTTAAAGGTGATAAAAAATTTTTATGGAATAGCATGCATTAAAATATGTCCTAAGAAATTGCACTCAAACCTGGCAGCAAAAAAAAAGTTCTGTGATGGGGAAAAGTTCTCACTATGTGGGAATATTTGCATAATGCCGCCCAAATGTGCACGCAAAGAAAGAAGGCGTGGTTTCAGTAACCGTAGTTGGTGTTGAAGCAGCATGTCAGGGAGATGCTTTGTGTTTCTAGGCGAAAGCAAAAGCATTTTTTTTGGCCTTCCAGAAGTAGATGCATTTAGAAATCTTTAAAATTACTTACAACAGAACAGCAATGCATTATGGACGACCGTTTCGTGAACCTAAAAGAGGAGGTAATTCTGACTTTGCTATAACAATCTGGCACTTCTGAATCAGCAACTGCTTTGTTATTAGTTTAAGTATTTGCTATTGACTGTTCAAGGCAGATTTTGCGCATCGTGTTGTTTGTGCGTTCGGGCTGAACGTATTGCATTTGCATAGCGCGATAAATCAAAAACACTATTTTTTCAATCGCAGAGACTGCGATTACACTTGGTCACATGACACGCAAGAGTAAAGAGGTGTGTTCCACTTGAAGATCAGATCGGTGTATGGCATCAAATTATGGCGAGAGAAAGCATAAGGAGACATCCACGCTCTCTTTTAGCTCTTGCAGTACTTTGATGACACACACCTATCGGTCTAGCAGCGCTGCTTCAAGTCGAGTGCGGGTCATCAGCAGAAAAAGAAAATAATTAAAACAGTAAACAGCCAAAGGACGTACTTAGAATGGGAGATGGATCGGTTTGGGAATGCGAAGAGAACAGCCATAGATGAAGTCGCACAGACCCAGGCAGGTGCTGGTCATTCAAAAGCTAAATGCAGAAAATATGACAAGGCATATCTTGATCTCGGCTTCACTCACCGTGTCTATACCAGACGCTACAGTTGTCGCGTCGCTCCGCAACAGCTCTACACTGACGCGACAAAGCGACCATTGCAAATCATTTGGATTTTGTGTCAGTATGTCATAAATAGAACACGGCATCAGTTTAATGTCGGGTTTTGTCACGCCACGCTGCATCCAGTGTAGACAGCGTCACTGAATATAATGGGTTCTACTGTATTTTTCCGCTCACGTCCGGTGTAGACACGGTATTTAATGTCGTTGGTGAGGAAAGCCTGTGTGTCCTATGCTTTAGCGGACAGCAAGAAACCCACAAAAAATAAATAAATAACAGAGAGAATAATAATAACAATAACAGTTATTCTCTCTATGCTATTTTTCAATGTTTCAAGTGATGCAGGTGTTTTTTTTCCCTGTAGGTTTTTTTTAATTAAATAAGATTTTTTTTTATAGGTTTAAAGGGGGGCTTGACCAAAAAAGTTTGAGAACCACTGTTCTCAAAGTGGTTAAAGTTAACAGACAGTGTTTAATGCAGTCCACATGTTTACATATGTTTGTTACAGTGACTTTGAATTACATAAAGTAGTGTAGTAAAGCAACAGATTTGTTTTTATATTTCTGCAATCTAATTTATTTTGTGCAATTTGTTACTGACTTTCATATTAATGTTTACACCAGGCTTATTTGACAGTGCTTTATGTTGTCATAATTATTACATGCTTACAAGGTTGGTAGTTCAACAAATCAGTCAATATACTGTGACTGTTGTTGTTAAATAAAAATGTAATTCATATAAATTCATGCATCACCTATGTAACGAATCAGCTCATGTGAAATATTTATAATTAACCATAACTAGTTATAATTAATTATGAATATTTTAGATCTGTTGTAGATATTTAGCTGACCTCTCAGGGCAAACTGTCTTGTCAATTCTAAGAACGTAATTTCCTGGTTAAGGGAAATAACTTTCTTACTGTACAATTCTTCAAAGCTTGTAGCGTAAATCTGCATGTTTAGTGACTCCGGTTATGAGCAAACAGTGAACATGTCAAGTGTGATACAAGTAAGGGTTTATTAACTACATAAACACTTAAACACACACACAGTTGGTATAGTTCAAGTTCAAGTTCAAGTCTGTTTTATTGTCAATTCTTCCACATGTACCGCACATACACACAGAGAATTGAAATTGCATTACTCTCAGACCCTTGGGTGCATACAAATACAGATTAAATACAAAATACAAAATACAACTATACACATATACAAATAAGGTAAAATGTAAAAATATATATATATAAAGCACAAGGCATATGGCAGATAGAGTGCAAACCAGTAAGTAAACAACAGTGCAGATATAGTGATTGTAGTGTAAAAAATGATTTGTAGTGCAAAAGAGTTTATTCAGACTGATTAAAGTGACAGTGTTTGTGTGTATTTGGGAGGGGGGAGTGGGGGAGTCCGTTAGAGGGTCAGAGTTCAGAGGTGCGTGGGCAAAAGAGGGGAGGGGGGGCAAGGTCGGGAGGTAGTTCAGCTTCCTGACAGCCTGATGGATGGAGCTTTCCTTCAGTCTGCTGGTCCTGGCCTGGTGACTCCGCAGTCTCCTCCCTGATGGCGGCAGACTGAAGAAGCTGTGTGTTGGGTTGGTGGGATCACCTGCAATGCAGAGGGTTTTGCGGGTGAGACGGGTGTTGTAGAGGCACCAACGATCTTCTCAGCTGTTCAACTGTGCGTTGAAGTGTCTTGCGGCAGGACTCGTTGCAGGCGCCATACCACACAGTGATGCAGCTGGTCAGGATGCTCTCGATGGTGTCTCTGTAGAAGGTGCATATGATGGGGCCCGGGGCTCTGGCTCTTCTCAGTTTGCGTAGGAAGTAGAGACGCTGCTGTGCTTTCTTGGCCAGTGTTGCGGTGTTGTCAGTCCAGGAGAGATTTTCTGTGATGTGCACACCCAGGAACTTTGTGCTGCTCACCCTCTCCACAGTCACACCATTGACGGTCAGAGGAGCATGCTGAGTGCGCACTCTTCTGAAGTCAACAACAATCTCCTTCGTCTTCTCCACATTCAGAGAGAGATTGTTGTCTCTGCACCACCTGGCCAGGTGGCTCACCTCAATCCTGTAGTTTGTCTCATCTCTTTTGCTAATGAGACCCACCACAGTCGTATTGTCCGCAAACTTAATGAAGAGGTTGGATTTGTGTGACGGTGTGCAGTCGTGGGTCAGCAGAGTGAAGAGGAGGGGGCTCGGCACACATCCTTGGGGGGCCCCAGTGTTCAGTGTGATGGTGCTGGATGTGTTGCTGCCGACCCGAACTGCCTGAGGTCTTCCAGTCAGGAAGTCCAACAGCCAGTTGCACAGCGAAGTGTTGTATAGGAAAGGGTTAAAGCTTAACTCAGTACAGAGAAGAGACATAAGGAATGAAATTTATGGAACCATTTGCATATTCAGCAGATCTACACCTGAGGGAAACGTCAGATTCTTATTCAAACACACCTTTGTAAAAAGGTGTAACTGATACTTAATGTATCAATTAATAAGACTAAGTTTGATACTTGCGAGTCTCGTCTGTCTGAAAGAGATTCCTGATGCAATCTTAAGGTTTCCAGTTGATCTTTGCTGAATTTGGGTCGATGAAAAGAACCAGTTTGAGTCAGAGGATCTTGGTGAAATTGAAAGGACAAGGCCGAGGCCTGGCACGAGCTTAGGGTTTCCGGGAGCGTTCTTCTCACATCCTCTCAGAATTAAAACAAACCACAGACCGGGTGGGTCCCTGGAGCGGGGCCTTTAAGGTCGGAGAAGATCCCCGCCTCTCAAGATGGGCTTGTCCAATGAGGAAGTCCGGAATCTCAAGTGGGAGTTCTGAGATACTGGGGCATTTTTATGGCCCTTTGTTTGAAAGCATGGTAATTTGCATATGAAACTCGGATAAAAATTATTAAAGACTCTTAGAACACTAATATGTTGCGTAGGTGTAAACATACAATATACACTCTCAATTAGATCATCCGAATACGAATTCATAGGTACTAAACATGGTAGAGTTATATATACAGTATATTTAAGCTGACAGGAGTGTGTTTCGATTATAAGCCTGCATAACAGTATACAATTTCAAAGACAAAATACACAATGACAATAATATACCCAATGACCTGAAGGATCATGTGTGTTCATTCAAAGAAAGGTTTTCCTATTAATTAATTAGCAAAGAAAAGTCCTTCCCTTGTGGATTTTCCCTATGGGCAAGGAAGCGATTTTCTTCACCTAAATTCCAGGAGGTCGTAAATGTATCGGGTGTCAGGGTTACCATGGAACCAGGGGCCTGTTCGGCTTCCTGGGGTGTTACAGAGTATTTGTTAAATCTAGCTAACAAAATATATATTGTGTGTTTGAGTGGTCCAGCCGCTACACCTAATTTCATCGTAACATATAGGCCTGGCCTAGAAAAGAACATTTATGTTTAATCTATCTTATAGTGTGTTGGTCATACTATACAATGATATAATACAGAACATAAAGAGCTTTAAAATAATTGCATATTAAATCGCAATTGCAATATTAGTAAAAAAAAATCGCAATTAGATTATTTTCCAAAATCGTTCAGCCCTAGTGTGCGTGTGTGTGTGAGAGAGAGAGAGAGAGAGAGAGAGAGCGAGAGCGAGAGCGAGAGGGGGTCACATCACAGTGGAGTCAGCTGTCTTAACCGTGGGCTGTGTACTGCCAAATCAGAGCAGACTGTGCTTGTCGGAAGGAGGGACTTTGAAAACAAAGCGTTTGAGAGAGACGGGGCATAGAGGACATACAATAATGTACAGTATTTGAAAAATAATGTGTTTTTTGAACATTAAAGCATGTCAACATACTCTGTTACACCAAATACACAAAATAATGAGCTTTAAAAAAAGCATCATATGACCCCTTTAAACTAACTGACCGATGGAAAAAATGAGAGATCGAAGCAAATATCTGAATGGTCATGTGTGCCGATGAGGACATTACGTTTGTTGCTTTCCACCACTGACAACAAGATTACAACCTATATATTCCAGCGCCAGATTGTCACTTGCATTCAGGTATAACAAAAGGCACGATGACCAAACTAAATCTAACTGCATTACCTGAGCTTTAGATTCATGAATAAACCAGTCCAACATTTCTTCACCTCATAAAATCCCAATCATTATGAGACAGTGGGAAAAGGAATTAGATTATTCTGTCTCACCTCTCGACCTTCCCATGCTGTGTTTTCTACCATTTCAGCTTTATACGCTGATTAAGTGATCAGTCTCTCTCATACGGGACTGGGTTTCAATACGCCTCCGGGCTCTCCGCCAAATGCACCATCCGCCAACCCAACCCAACCCAACCTAACAATGACAACCATTCAATATTTACCTTCAGGCCCTGTTGGAACACGACCACTCAACTGTCAGTGTCACAGTCAAGGCGGCCCTAGAGGAAAAGCTTAAATCTTAAGCTAATGCTGCGGCTTAAAACTCAAATCAACCTTGATTGTGCCTTTGACACAGCTGCATAAACAGTAGTTTCCTAGGGCACAGGAAAAGATAATTCAGAGCTCATTCGCTCTCAGAAGCTTTGATACTGCGGACGTGAAAGCGTGTGCATTAGAGGAAAAGCACCACATGCTCCGTTCTGCAGGAGATCAGAGACAACAGTGGCTCTGAGTCTCACCTGAGCTGTCACAGAGGAGAACTGAGATTACCTGACTCTCTCCACATCCTTCAAGCTGAGAAGTTCTTCAGTTGAACTGGGAGGTCATATACTTGAGGAAACACGTGGGAGAGAAAAACAGCGGCTATCTTTGGATGAGCAGTTCACTAAAATATTCATACTATTTCTAGTGTGCAGTATATATATTATGTCTAGCATGCAAATGTTCTGCTTGTATATAGAATATATATGCTAAAATGTGCAGTACAGGACAGAGCACACTCTGAGGAACACTATATACTACAATGCAATGTGCTAAAAATATATATATTTTTGATGCAGTCTGTCATCTCCCTGGCCTGCGAATCAGACCTCCGTCTCTTTCTATCTACTAGGTATTTTCTTCTTCCTCTATGCAATCTTTACATGGTTTTAACTAATTTGTTTGGGCAAAAATACACAAAAATGTTAAAATTGCAAAATGCATACAGTTGGCATGCAGCTGTTTACAGCTGAAATACAATATATACTATGACAAATGTTTGTAAAATAAGTCTCAGGTTACTTATGTAACCATGGTTCCCTGAGTAGGGAACGAGACACTGCGTCCTCTAGGTCGCTATGGGGAACGCCTCGTCGTAACCCATGTCTGAAGCATACATTGAAAAACACCAACTCTTTGGCCGGCGACAGCCATGACATCACTACATGCGACTATAGTATAAATAGGTGCTGGGAGAACACAACATCCACTTCTTCGTCTGAAGCTTGCTTCCGCAGCGTGTCAAGAACCTGAGACGCAGCGTCTCGTTCCCTCTGGGAACCGTGGTTACATACGTAACCTGAGACGTTCACTTCTGAGGAAAGTGAACTGCGTCCTCTAGCGCTCGCTATGTGGAATGGTATATCCATGCCGCCATGCTGAGGGGAGTGCAAGCAGGAACCATGGCGAGCACTAAGTACCATCTCTACCATATTGCTATGGGAGTCGCACCTGGGACGTTATACGGCTGTCAGTGACGTTATTCCCTACGGGCAAAGGCCTAGGCTACATACCCCAAAAAAACTTACCTATTAGGGCCAAAACTCCTGGGCCCGGGGTAGAGCTCAATGCTTGGAATCAGAAACAGATTCCTTTAAGGGAATACGACCAAGAGCCTATAATCATACTAGTCTTGGCCTGTCACACAGGGGCTAATGCATGTTTCTCTTTGTATGTGCTGAAGGAAATGTCTCAACAGATCCTTAGTAGCAAAACCCTGTTAGGAAGGTATCCAGAGGATACATAGGAGGATGGTGCCCAAGGCGGAACCAGGGTTTTAAACCACTCAGAAAGAGCACGAAGTCTTGCGCGTAGCTCTTACCATACAGGATTTTTAGAAAGGTGGGCAAAGCATAACTTGCACACTTAACACTTATGTGGATTTTAGAAAAGTGGCAAAGCATAACTTCGCACTTACCAGCTATGTGGATTTTAGAAAGTGTACAAAGTCTTCATGTGCACACTTACCATAACATACCGTTCTAAGGGGTTCTCGTGGCACCCTGAAAAGGCATCCTATAGATAAAAATAGCGTATCCCCAGACGCTATATCTACGGCTATATTGCTGGAGTGGCTAGCAGTAAATCTGTAGCTTGGGGAGAACATCCAGCTCTCACTGGAGAGGGAGCTCAACCTACAGCATGTTCCATGGTGGAACAGCTAGCAGTTATTCATCTGAGGGAGCAACACACTCAGTTCTCAAACCGAGACGGGCTCGACCTGCAGCATGTTCCAAACTGGAACAGCTAGCAATAGTTTACTTAGCTGTGGGGGAACACACCTAGTTCTCAGTCGAGAAGGGTGCTCGGCCTACAGCATGTTCCAATGCAGTAACGCTAGCAGTAGTTTACCTTGGCTTAGGGAGCACAAACCCAGCTCTCAACGAGCGGGGGCTCGACCTGCAGCATGATTGAAAAATCAGAGGGGTAAGCATACTGCAGTCTAGCCAGACTCTCATTCCAGGTAACCCTTTGATAGAAGGGGAGCATTGTCTCAATACTACCACTAGGACAGCCCATGGAGCGAGGAATCCAACTCCTCAGAGAGGATTAACGCTCGAAAGACAACGCCATACTCACAATAACCCTCAATGTGAGGGGGGTGATGCCTCAAGAGGATATACTGGTGATCGGGAAAAACCCCTCAGGGCGACCCGGAACGGTAGACCATTCAGGGTAGCATGAAAGCGTAACCCCAGACCGGACGTCCAGGAAATTTCTGCAGTACCGGGGGCCTGATGATCACGAAGGCTCCTGCAGAAGCCTGTTTTATGGCTGCATGATCCAGGAAGTATGAAGCTGAAACCCGGATTTTCTTACCGTCTGGACATATATTGACGAGTGTAATAAACACTGCAAGTCGAGCACCCGTTTTCTGAACCCAGCACGGGAAACACTGCAAAGAAGCTAGCAGAAGGGTACACACAACCACCAGTTTTCATTAGCACATACATATATTTATATTTACATATATTTAGACATGGATCGTACTTACCCACCATGGCTCCCGCGTTGGAGCTCTGTCCGGAAAAGCCTCTAGACCGGACCTTCAGTACGGTGGTTACTATGATTAACCATAGAACCACCCAAAACATCGTAGTTCCAGAAGGAGACTGTTATGCAGGAAGTTTGATATGGTGGTTACAGGGGAATTAGGGAGGGGAAGAAAAGGGTAGATGTTACACCCCCGGAGAGAAAGAGTGGATACCTAAGTATTACTCTGATCCGGACGAAAGCGCTGGCGCCTTGTCTGGATCACATCCCTTAGATCTTGCCTACCTCCCTTTGACTCGTGATTCTTCCTACCCCTTCCCGCAGGCGGGGGAGGAGCGTGAGTCGTGACACTAGCCTTCTGTGCTCGTCTCTGGTCCTCAAATCGAGACGGGCCAGGACCCCTGGGTTGTTCGTGCTCAGACCTGGACCTTCGTGGAATTAAGGTTTTGAAGGCCGCTGAGCGCGCTTTCGCCTCCCTGAACTTTTCGACCACCTTCTCAACAGAGGTACCAAAATGTTCAGAGGGTGAAACCGGGGCATCCGGGAGAAAGCCACTTTCTTTCTTCCCGATGTCTGCCAGTTTTACCCACAGCTGCCTCTCCGTTACTACCATCGCCGCCATAGATCGGCCCATGGCAGAGGCAGCCTGCTTAGTAGCACGAAGAGCAAGAGCCGTGGTGCGGCGTAACTCAGCCATCTCATCAGAAGAATCCAGGTCTTTATCCAGGTCTTTCAGCAGATCAGCCTGGTATGCTTGGTGCACCGCCATCGTGTGCAGTGAAGCAACTGCCTGACCTGCTGCTGCGTATGCCTTGCAATTCATTTTAGATGTAGCTTGAAGAGGCATGGTTGGCAAGGAGGGAGTTTTGAGAGATGATGTCTCTCCCATAGAGAGATAGCTAGCTAGCGTCTCTTCTACGGGGGCATTCTCTCATAGCCGTTTTCGCGCACCGCCTCGATATTCGCATAACTGTTATGCTGAAACCGATGGATGCGTGAGGAAAACGGTTTCTTCCATTCCTTCTCGATCTCAGTATGGAAATCAGGAAGGAAAGGAAGACTCACCTGAGCTGGAGGGTTATGGCCATAAAGATAACGTTCCTCGAGACGACCTTGCGACGTCACTTCCTTAGTTCGCTTCCATGGCAAGTCAAGCCTTGCCGTGGCGCGATCCATTACCTCTAAGAGCTCATCATACGCAGGGCAGGAGGATTGAGAATGCTCAGCCTCAGCTTCTTCGCTCTCTTCATCCATTTCCTTCTCTTCCTGGGCTGAACCCAGCAGAGCTCTGGCCCCTGGATCAGATGATGTTAAATGAAATAACATTATCCTTCAGTTGCTCACTCTCGTCCACAGCCGACGAGCATGATGGGGAAAGCCCCTCTTTAAACTCATTGGCCAGGTCCACCTGAGATCCCCACGATCTCATTCTCCTCCGTGCCTCAGCAGCGGAGGGTCCTGAATCGCGGGAAGCAGATGGCTGCTCCTCTTTACTTGAAAAGAGAGACAAATGAGAACGGAGTTTTTTCATTGGAAAAATCTCGCAATGCACGCAGATTGCCCCCTTGAGGAAATCGTGTGCGTGCTCTTCGGCCAAACAAACAACACCTAGATCGTGTGTGTCATCTGGTGTCAATAGAGTCTGGGGGGGGGACCACGGCAACACCTTCTAATGCTCTAACTATTCTCGCCATAAATATATAGTCTTACACTTGTTTCCTTGAAAATTCACGCTTCACACAGAACAGTCCATGAAGACAGAGAGGGATGTTTAGCTCCGTCACCGTATTTAACTGTAGTTGCGACGGTAGTGACGCAATGGCTGTCGCCGGCCAAACGAGTTGGTGTTTTTTTTCAATGTATGCTTCAGACACGGTTCACAACGAGGAGTTCCCCATAGCGACCCCTAGAGGACGCAGTCGAAGTTCCCATGAAAGGGAACTGTTTTACAGAGATGTGCAATAGAGAAAATGTCACCACTTAAAATACAAATGAGGCATGTAGCACCACTGAGATTTTTTCTATCAAATGTAGTAGACTACTTTATCTATTCTAGCAAGAAATTATAAAAGCATTAATAGCAGAATTAAAATAGTACAAAAAATCGAAACAAAAAATATATATTTTTCCTCGCTTTGATATGATTAAAATAGTACAAAATGGACACAAACAAAAAGAAAATTAAAACTAAAATAACATATTATTATTATATTTCAACAGAAAAATGTATTTATTTTCTAGCTTGGATATGATATGGCACTAATGGGCTAATGCTCTTGGAAACACTTTTTACATGTTTTTACATTTTATGTTTACAAACTCCATAGAATCATACACTTTCCATTTGAAGAAATTATGTTCCAAGCCCCTCCCTCCCCATGCTAAAGTAAACTAAAGTTAATTTCCTAGATGATAACACACATGCAGCACACAGTATACTAGCATTACATTTCATTTCATTGTGTTTTCAATCTTTTCCCGTAGCACACAGTGTCAAGCGGTCGTGGTAAAGTATTGCCTTACAGCAGGTATTCCCCCCGTGCAGCAGTACTTTAAGCTGTCACTCAGTGGACCGTGTGAAATGCTTGCTGGGAATTTTTCAGAAATGTGATACAATAACAGTATCTGGGATATACACTTAAAAGGCTTCATTTAATCTTCATGGTGCAGACAGCAATTTGTAACATCATGGAGTATGCATCACACTCACCGGATACTACACTAAATGCACGTCTCTCACTGATGGTACCCCAGGAAGTGTTTACCTCTTCATTGCGTTGTCACTGCAGGCCATTCTGTTCTTCTGTTTGGGTTGAAGCATTTAAGATTATTTCTTGCCGAAACCTGTTAGAGGGTCACAAACAATGTCAGTTTTGTTTCTCTGCTCGGAAATTGTCTCCATGTTATCAGATTATTTCTGACAAGCTTCTTAGCTTTTGAATTGTGTGCATGTTGTAATGATGTCAGTGTTTTCTGTCAGGCTTTTTTTCTCTCTCTCTCTTTCTGTTTCTCTGCTTTTCAATGACTCCAGAGACTATTCTCTTTCCATATCAAGGAAGCCGCATAAATGCTGCAGTTTGGGAGAGACTTTTTACGTAACTACATTATTGAAAGTTGTTACAGAAGTTCAGCTGCAATAAAAATAACATAACATTTCCAGTAACAAGCTAATTTTGCAGATGAGCAGCTGCAGAGTGACAAAATGCTATAATTGCCATTTTTGTGGCATAATATTGCACATACAGCTTTGCAGCCACAAAAACTTAGGTAATAGTGTTATACATGTATCATTGGAAGATCTGTTTTGTTTTAGTTTACCCACAAAAACGACAGGTTGAATAAACAGTATTTATTTTAGGGTGAACTATCTAAAGCATGCTAAAGCTAAGTTGAAACTAACAAACTGAAACTTACCTTTTTCATTTTGCTCAAAACATTAACAATTTCAACACCCACTCTCATGTAAAGCATGATGAGAACTCGAACTGCTGGGACTGCAAGCAATTAAATTAAGTTGTATTAAGATTTTCAATAATTGTCACATTAGTTCATTTTAAATATGTGTTCTCAACACTAAAGATGTATTTATATGATTGGTACAACCTGTGGGCAGCTGGTGGTACTGCAACAAGTGTCAAAATGAAAGGATGCCAACTTTTGTAGAGCGACACGACCCAACGTGTTTCCAGGCATTAGCAGTCTGCAAGAAAACAAGTGGTATCCATGTTTTGTCTTGCCACATTCTAGTTTGATTGCACTTTATGTTTGATGTTGCTACTGTTTTGCATCTGAATTTCGCCTCCGGTATCTATAAATAATGTCTAGATATACTGTTTAATTATGCTACTTCTATAATGGTAATTCATAATTGTTTTGGCTGGCAGGGTATTTGCCAACAGCAAATACCAGGTGCTTTCAGACAATGGCAAAGGTTCAAAATAACACCACATCCTATTTAAGGACCACATAACACTTTAGAAAATACCCATGACAAACAACAAATATTAAATACAATTATATTTCATTCATATCTTTGTGCTACAATTACTGTACAAGCTTGGTTATAATTGAAAATGTATTAAATCAGACCTAATGTGACCTTTAAATTTTTTTTTTTTCATGTTGAACTTGATGGACGCAAATCAAAAGATAATTCAACACCCAAAAATCGTCATCACAGTGCAAAAACAGCTTCACTTTATGTAACACTTGAGTTAAAAATCCAGTAATACATTCCAAATATGATTGGATGAGCCACAACTGAAACCATCATAAAATACCCAAAATACATACAACAGTGACCACAAATCAGCTGAATTCCAAGATAAGTCAAGTTTCGATGTTGTTTGGCAATTGAAATCAATCTAGAATTACATCTTGTTTACGCCACACACAGGCAGGGTGATGCAAAACTACACAACTTCCATTACAATCAACATCAGTTGTCTGCAACTGCATGCAGACTAGTTTTCAGCTTGATGTCAGATTTTTAAAGACATGTTTGTGTTTACTCCAATTGCCATGATGACGACGACGACAGCATCACACAGGCCACAAAACATAACTGGAGGGCACATGTGCCCTGGGTTTCTGTCAGTACCATACAAGAGTGGAAGACATTTCTTGGGCAGCCACCAACCAGCCGAAGCAAATACATAGTTATTTTATAGAAATGTACTTGTGTAAAATGATATTAAGTTTAAATCCCAAGTTGTTACCTTTTGCAGTACAGTCATGCTGGATGAAAGGTGACTTAGAAGGCTATAGAACAAAGAAAAAATGAGAAAAAAAAAATCATCTAGTGGGGAGAGTTTAAAGGAATGTAAAGATGATAAGCAAATGTTTGTCGAGGTGCAAGTTTTAACGGTAACCTAAGATCCGTCTCCTGTGTTAATACCATCATCTGTTCCCAAACAGCCACTAAACAATTCGTTAAATCAAACAAGACATTACAATAATTAAAGTGGGTGGATTTAAAAGGTAACTGAACCCACCACACCTCTCTCACAGCTCAGTATTTACATTTAAACAACAAGCCTCAGGTGGATCGCTATTTACTCCATGCATTATTTATTAATTCCTTCTTTTTAGCGGTTACAGTTCTTAGAGGTGAAGCTCACGCCGAACTTACTGCCACCACTTCCCATCGAGGTTCAGTAGCGCCGCAAAAATGGTCTATTTGGAAACAAAGATGCATTTTATTGTCGAGGCAAAGTATGTAGTGATTATTTTTATTGTAGACAATAACAGTCTGTTTGCTCTGCTTTGTCATTTCCAATGGCAGCTGAGCCATTTATACTATCAGTGTTTATGTTCGCAGTCATGTTTATGAATCTAAAGCAATTTATGCTCATAAAAGCAAAAGGGCTGTGTAAATAAGAAATGCTTCAATTGTGGGTGTCTTTTATCTGCACGTTTGTACATTTCTTTACATCAAACGGGTTGACTGTGTGTAGTAAACATTATTAAAACATGAACATACATGTTTCAGTCAAAGTCAAACACATTTTTCCATTGTAGTCTGTGTTTTTGATAGTAAGAAACAACATTGATGGTGTCATTGTAATATTTACCACACAACCAATTGGATAAGCAAGAAAACCAAACATTGAGTCGCGTTCGAAGTCGTAAACGAGAGTGCACTCTTTAACGTGAAATTGACAGCAGCATTAAGAGCAGGATGTCCATTAAAAGGAAATGACATAGTAGGCCATCAATCGACAGAGTGCTTTAAAGCTTTGTGAAGATGCTATGGTGTAATTAAAAGCACTGTCCATTAAAGGTATTGTGCTGCAATTAAATTATGCTTAATTAAGCCGTACATTGCGATTTAGAGGAGGGCAGGTGTGCTAGTATGCCTTTTTTACTATAGCTAAAGTTGTTTTGCTGGAAAGAAAATATCTAAACGGTGGTATAAATCAATTTCAGGCATCTTCAGCACATAATATACCGCATGGACGAGGACTCAAGATGCCTACTGTCTTTTACCTGAGGCCTATCTCACCTGAGGCAACACTGCAGGCCTGAAAGAACAGCAGATAAGAATGTACAACAGCATGAAAGAATGGAGAAGAGAACCGGTGGTATGAATGTTTAGGTGTGAAGGCAGGAGGATAATGTCTTCCTCCAGCAGAAAAGAATGTGTGTTTTTGTGTTGAGCAGTTAGGTCAAGTCCATACAGCTCAAGTTCACTCAACAGTGCACATAAATAGCTTCAGAATCAGACTTACAGTACACTGGTTGCATTGTAGGCTTTTGATTCACTATAAAGAACCAGCTCATAAGAGTCTATTGTTTGTTAATGGGGTTACACAAGTTGTTTTGCATAATAATCCATACAGACTGCAAACTCGCATTCATTTGAAAAATTAATAACATGATTTCATAAACTATGCGGCTGAGTGAGTTAGTTCAGCAGAACAGACTGGCATCTACAGGAATTGCTGTACAAATTTGTAAGAGATCGATCTAGGGATTTTAAGTATCGATACAAAGATCAGCAAGGACACACTAAAGTGATCAAAAGTGAGAGTCAAGACATAATGTAACAAAATATTTACATCACAAATAAATGCCGTTTTTTTTTTTCCCTAATCAGTGAATCCTGAAAATGTATCCGGATTTCACCCAAAACTATAAGCAGCACAGTATTGAACAGTTTTCAATACTGATAATAATAAGAAATGTTTGAGTGAAAAATCACATACCAGAATTATTTCACAAGCATCATGTGACACTGAAGACTGGAGTAATGACTGCTAAAAATTCAGCTTTGCTATCACATTGAATAAATTATGTTTTAAAATATATTAAAATAGAAAACATTCCATTTCAATTCTATATTATTTCACAATAGCTACTTTTACTGTGTTTGTGATAAATGCAGCATTGGTAAGCAAGAGACCTTTGAAAAACAATAATAAAATCTTACCAACATCAAATTTTTGAACCAGTAAGGTAAATTATGAAAAACAGATAAACCATTTAGGAACTTATCGGCAAAATAAAGCTTGAATGGAGGCTGTACGTAGATAAAGAGTAGCAGAAGACTTTCAATACAGAGCTGCCAGGCAAAGACTGTATTAAAAAAAAAATCTATAATATATGGTTCTTTCCAGCTGATCAATGAGCGGCATTGTATGTGAGATGCATTTGCTCTGCATACTTGAGCTTCTGTACTATGTACACACATACATCAGCACTGTAGACATCTAATGTTTGCACTGGATTAGACACACAAAAGCCCCGATGACATCACATCCTCGCTTGAGCTGGAACACAAAGGTAGCGTCCAACAGACGGGCGGCCATTAACATTACAGAGGGTGCTGAAAGACAGAAAGTGTGCGCGCAACTCAGAAGGAATGCAATTTCATTGTCTCGCTACATTTATGCCGCTATAATGCTCCATCTTTCTTTCTAATATGACGCCATTAAGAGTCGCTCCCAGGGCAAATGCCCAACACATGGTATTCTGTCAACAAATTTGGAGCAGCGTGAGTTATAATCAGCATATCAGCCCCTACAGATTCTCTCTCATGTCTACAGGGCGGAATAAAATCTCGACAAGTGTTTAATTAAATTATTCCTTTCCCCTCCATCCTAATCCATGTAATCTCCTCTCTCTCCAACTCTTTCTCTTATCCAGGAACTTTGATGTTACCCGCACACACACTCCAGATACCCTTAAGCCCCGGTGGCCGAGGACCAGAAAGCGTCTGATGGCGTGCCTGATTGCTGCAGATTCTGCCAAACTTCTGATTACATCTCCCCGCACGTCTGCCCAGCACCGCCTCCCGAAAGGAAGCGATCAGGAAGTGCGGGGTCTCGCGAATGTGGCTACCACATGGCTCTGATTGTATTGCCGCTGACAAGGAGGGCGGTGGATGGATGTGATTGGATAATGATGGGGATCAGCCATGTGTGGATGTGATTCTGAGAGATGAGTCGAGACAAAGATTTGGGGTGAGGAAGAGGTGCTGAAGAGAAGATTGGATTAGGGATCAGGGCATATGAAAACATCTGTCAGATACAAAAACCTATATTTAGACCTTGTTTATATCTAGTACTGACATCCTTCCCAGGTGATCTGATCTGAAGTGGGAAGTAGGTGTAAACAGATCACTTAAACCACATTCAAAGGCAGTCAAAACTGAATCAGTATAAACGTTAATCTGGACTGATGCAACATCAAATTACTGTCTACTAGTGAAACACGTAATAATTCCACAGAAACATGAGTTTTAAACTTTTCCAGCTGTGTGTGGCTCTAAAAGAAAACAACCGTGCAATCAAACTCTTGGAAAAGTTCCATACGTGCACAAGAGTTCATGGAATATCTCTGGTTTACCTGACATCAGAATGCAACAGACGATATGAGGCACATATATTCGAATTTCAGGTAACAGAGTTGCCTAACTAAAATAATAAAAAGCTTTAAATGTCACATCTGTGATATTAAAATTCAAGTATATTTGGGAGCAGCAAAGATAACAAAAATAAAGACTCTATTCATCAATTCTTCTCGTCTGTTTTTGATCTCTATGCGCACAAAAAGTATTCTCGTAGCTTTGTAAAATTACAGTTGAACCACTGATGACACAAGGACTATTTCAACAATGTCCTTACTAGAGCCCGACCGATATGGGTTTTTTGGGGCCGATACCGATATTAGGGGGAAAAAAAAAAGGCCGATACGTAGTCAGCCGATATCTGTGTATATTCATCCAGTAACGGTAAAAGTGTGGCCACTTTCCAATAGTGTGTCCAAAAATTTGACTGGTATATATATATAGAATATACAGCCAGTATAGACATAAAACAGAATCTATCTACATAAACCCTTTTTTGCAATGATCAACTCAATGTGGGGATCAAACATCTAATGACGACAGAGGAGATGTTAAAGGGATTTACAACCAATGTTACCAATAAACTTGGATGAGTGCGATGCACAAGTAGCGGGGTGTTAGTTGTCAACACGTGGTTTGAAGATTTATTTTACCATAAACATTAATTCTGCTATTAGTAACCTTTTTTTCTGCCAGTTGTATTATTACTTAAAATTAGACAAATCTGCCTATTATTTCTAATCTCCATCTGTTATTATCAGTTCAGATTCGTTGTAGTTTTTTGTATGCATTTGAATACTAGCAGAAGCAACATACCAGTTTTACAAGTCCCAATTGCGCATTATAAGGGCACGTTTGTAACACCTTTGGGGCGTACAATGTGGTATTACCCTATGACATTAGCGATGCACCTTTACCTATTTATTTAATTTTAATTGAGAAACAACGCGGAACGGTGAAATAAAGACTGAAAGTCAAGTTTAATGTTTACGAAATTATAGTTCAAAGACATGCAAGCATTTTGCTATTTATGTTTTTTTTTTTTTTTTTTTTTTTTTTTTTTTTTTTCGTTTTTTTTTTTTTTTTTCTGGGCCTCCGTCCAAAGCATGTTTGCAATGTGGGTCATTGTCGAACTCCAAAATCAAGATTATTTTTAATTCGCTAAACAGCCCTTATTTTATCTTGAAACAACAAAAAAAAAATTGTAGATATATAATATTTTATTTTATTTTGACAAAATATTTTAGTTTGTCTTGCATATTTTTTATTAGATCAGATAATATTTTAAGCTGTCATATGGTCAAGTTTCAATGTGCCCCTCAGATGTTACAATGTGTTACACCTACGGGGCATGTTATCACATTTAACTTCCAATTTTTGAGGGTAAATAACGAAAAATGTACACACTGTAATTATGAAACAAAGCGACAAATTTGTACTAGAGAAGTGTAAAATTACCGTGGATAAAAAAATATAGATATTCTGAACCCCATGTGGATTTACACAAACTGTGAAAGTCAAAAAGTGTTACTTTGTGCCACGCTCTCCCCTACCTCTGTAAATAAACACAATATAAAATTCACGTCTCACGCACTTTAATGACCTTTGAATGCAACATGTACGTTCCCTTGGAACTGGAATAAAGGAGGAATTTCATGTGAAGTCCACTTCGCAAGGCACTTACGGTCGAATAAGACAACGATTGAATGTTGCTGCCTGAACAAGAAACACTCCGCTAATGAAATGACGTGTCTCGCGAAGGCGCCGGCGAAATTCCACCAATCGGGGGATCTTAAACTCCGAGCAGCCCTCCAGACGCCACCCTCCGCGAGTCAGGTAGCCCGGGGATCGCTAGATTCAGATCAGGCCGCCGGACCCGCACATTTAAAGCACCCCCGGTACTCCCGAACCCGGGGGTATCACGGACATCGCAAAAGGTGGTGGTCTCATTCGAAAGCGGGCCTCTGACGTACAATCGATTCATGTTCAAGAGAGTTCCTCGAGCTGTAGGGATCCCCCGAATTTGGTGCGAATTTGCAGTGCCGTTAAGGAGTATTGGCCTTTCAAAGTTTCAATGGTTTTCCATTGATTTAAGCTTTAAAGCGTTTCATCTAGGTCGCCAGTATCAAACAATGGAGCGCGCTCTGCTGGAAAAACTACGTAATTACACCATTTACAAGTATTTTATCTGCGTTTTATGTTCTGTAAAAAAAATGTCATATCTGCGGCATATTCGCCGATACCGATATCGGTCGCCGGCCTCTTAGTCATATACCTTGGGCCTGGACATTTCAGTTATTATGCTGGCTAGGAGGTAAGAAGCTCGGGATTTCTATTAATATAGAAAAATATCTTAAGTGGTGTTCTGAAGATGAACAAACAGGCTTACGGGTTGGAACATGAGGGTGAGTACTGACAGAATTTTCATTACTGGGTGAACTAAATATAGCTTGTAAAAAAATGCTATGCCAGGTTTGACAAATTATGCTAAATGTTGTTTGTTCTTACTGCTAATTCATATTGCAGGAATAAGATTTGATAGCTATGGCAACATTTTAGCGAATAGAAAATAGGGATGGGTCACGATTTTCGATTAGTTGATTTAATAATCCATTAATTCAATTAATAATATCGAATAGGCTGTGCGATTTTTTTAAAATTTTTTGACAATAATTCTTCATGTTTTCGGTGCTGATGTGGTGGCGATGCATTCATGTAACTAGAGGGTGGCGCTGCCAATAACGCACCTAAAAGCCGTCAAAGACAACAGAAGAACACATTGTCTCAAGCGCACACTGTAGACTTGAGTCAGGATTTAACTGTCGCAACTTTTTCCTCGGTGGCTGATTTCTTAATCTAAGCCGATAGCAGTCCGGCCCGAACTGTCCCTGTCACCAAAAGAACTCGGGCCGAAGGTTGACAACAAACTACACTGAGTGCGGACCTGCTGCAAGTACAACAGCTTTCAGCTGAGAAAGGCTCATAGAGAAAAGCTGTCTATCAGTCAGAAATGTTTTGTAGAGTCGGCACGGCTCCAGCCCATTATCTTCTCACCGATGCCGAGACTGAGTCGACAGAATCGGCCCGAATGTGCTTGCTATCTGGGATATTCATGCTCGTTTTGGAGACATGCCAGACTGATGACCACACACGTTGGATTTGCTAAAGTACAGACTGGGCTGTAAGGCTCTGTTAATAGTTGCGTCACTTCGTTGAAATCTATTACTATGAATTCAGCACTACAATCATGAATATAGTATGATTTAAGATACCAATTACCTAATGAATTAAGCAGTTTGTTCACATACATATGAAGTATTGAATGGGCTCTCTCCCTCTCTCTCTGTTGTGGGTTTGTGTAGTGTACTGTAGATATGCGTGGGGGGGGGAGGGCGGGGGGGGGAGGGAATAATAATCAAATAAGAACAGGCGATCTTCAAATATATTTTGCTGAAATGCCATCCAATAGCCAATTTTTAGGTCTGCTCTCTAACATACGCAAGGCAATACAGAAAAACTATTACGATTTTGGACAAATCATCCAGAATTTGTAAAATTAATTGGTTGATTTTTATAAGATTTGCTTACGCCCCACTGAGGGTTAGGTTTAAGGGGTGGACAATTTTTTTTTTATTTTAAATCACATTTATATGACTCAAATAATATAATTCACAGACATAACCTACTCGTAAAATAATTACTTGTCGTTTTGTATGGCTTCAAAAAAATTGGAATAGGCACACAATGTGCATGAACTACTTTAGTGGCAATTTTATTATGTTTTTGGTGCCTATTCACTGTATAGAAAAGAGCAGTGTGGACATTCTTCAAAACATCTCTATTTGTGTTCCATAGAAGACTGAAAGTCACACAGATTTGGATCAACAAGTGAGTAAATGAGAACACATTTTAAAATTGTAGCTGATATATCCCTTTAACACCAGTTATAAATAGGGACTGACACATCGACATACAAAAGGAGTGATGAGCAGTGATTTTCACTATTACTAAAAACATAACCAGCAACCTTCTCTAATCTTTGATATGACCACACCCTGCATCAGAAAAAATAAATAAATAAATAAAAAAAAGAGCGTTGAGACGTGAAATAAGGTGCACATACATGCACACACTAACAAAATCTATCCATCCAAGGCAATCAATTCCATGTATTCAGAATTTCTATGCTTTTATGGAGACGTCAAACTCTCACTTGCATCAAACTGATTGAACAAATCCCACAACATTTTCACAGAAGCCAAAATGCCCAAAGCGATAACACTCTGCTAATAAAGCGGCACAAAAGAGTGACTATCCACCTTTTCAGAAAATATACGACCGAATATGAAAGAACAGACATATACGTGTAATCAAAGTAAAAGTCTATAAAACTAAAAATGCAAGATGAAATGAAAGAGAGGGAAAGAAAACACAAAGACAGACACTGTAAAATTTTGTAGCCCATACAGACATCAAGCTCATCTCTCCTCCACTCGCCACCCCTTTTCTATCCTCAATTTTATGACTTTAATTGCAGCTATTTAATAATTTTCAAACTATTTTGCCTGAAGGCAGAACCACCCATAAATCACCATCTGAGCGCGAGCGGAACATTCTTTCTCTTTCACCTCCCTCTCTTTCTCCTTTCATCGCTCTCTTTCTGTTTCTCCTCGCTTCATTCGACTGTCACATGTCTGTCTTCCATTTGGCTCTGAGGTTTATATGTATGTATGTCTTCACATCCTTTTCTCTCTGGGTCTGCACAGATATATATATAGAAACAGATATCAGCTATCTCTCCTCCACTTTCCACTCATCCATTTTTCTGTCAGTTTTCCTTTACATCACTCCAAACCATCCCATCTTTCTCTGTCAAAATACTGAAGGCTGCAAAGGCAGGTGGAATGAGGAAAGCGAGGGAACATATATATGTATTCATGTGTGCATGTGTCTCACATTGAGTGTGGAACATGGAAAAATCCTTGACATTTGCACGGAATCTGTAACAGGATGACCAAACGCTCTGAACACATGACACTTCTCTGACAAATGTGCAAGTTATGGCTGTGCTGCAGAGCTTCTAATTTCTGCAACACAAATGGGATAAATAACACATAATATGTGAAAAGAACTACATTCATGAAAGAAGAAAAAACAGCTGCCTCGGGATGTTACCAAGATGACCGGTGAGTGAACTGACTTGCCTTAAAGGGTCCTAACCAGGCATGACAAGATAAAAGCTGGCTATGTCTCAATGTGCTCCATTGTTCAGTAGCAAGGCTGCAAACAAGGCTGCTTCCATTCCATTAACAGATACTGCACCAACAGAGATGGAACACCACACTAAAATAGTCTAATAGAGTATCCTGTGATACATATAAAATGGCGTGGCAACACAGCAACTGAATTTACAGTGAATTCTACAGAACTACTTTTAGGAGTTTAATTATGAGACTTAAGATCAATATGATTACTAACTGTATACATGACAATTTGCAGTTAATGAGATATATATACACATACACAGTGGGTACGGAAAGTATTCAGACCCCCTTAAATTTTTCACTCTTTTTTTGTATTGCAGCCATTTGCTAAAATCATAAGTTAATTTTTTTTTCCTCATTAATGTACACACAGAACCCAATATTGACAGAAAAACACAGAATTGTTACATTTTTGCAGATTTATTAAAAAAAAGAAAAACTGAAATATCACATGGTCCTAAGAAAAACTGAAATAAAAAAAATTCAGACCCTTTGCTCAGTATTGAGTAGAAGCACCCTTTTGATCTAATACAGCCATGTATTTTTTGGGAAAGATGCAACAAGTTTTTCACACCTGGATTTGGGGATCCTCTGCCATTCCTCCTTGCAGATCCTCTCCAGTTCTGTCAGGTTGGATGGTAAACGTTGGTGGACAGCCATTTTTAGGTCTCTCCAGAGATGCTCATTTGGGTTTAAGTCAGGGCTCTGGCTGGGTCATTCAAGAACGGTCACAGAGTTGTTGTGAAGCCACTTTTTCGTTATTTTAGCTGTGTGCTTAGGTTCATTTTCTTGTTGGAAGGTAAACCTTCGGCCCAGTCTGAGGTCCGGAGCACCCTGGAGAAGGTTTTCGTCCAGGATATAACTGTACTTGGCCGCATTCATCTTTCCCCTCGATTGCAACCAGTCGTCCTGCACCTGCAGCTGAAAAACACCCCCACAGCATGATGCTGCCACCACCATGCTTCACTGTTGGGACTGTATTGGACAGGTGATGAGCAGTGCCTGGTTTTCTCCACACATACCGCTTAGAATTAAGGTCAAAAGTTCTATCTTGGTCTCATCAGACATGAGAATCTTATTTCTCACCATCTTGGAGTCATTCAGGTGTTTTTTTTAGCAAACTCCATTTGTGTCTTGCACTGAGGAGAGGCTTCCCTCGGGCCACTTTGCCATAAAGCCCCAACTGGTGGAGGACTGCAGTGATGGTTGACTTTCTACAACTTTCCCATCCTCCCGACTGCATCTCTGAGCTCAGCCACAGTGATCTTTGGGTTCTACTTCACCTCTCTCACCAAGGCTCGTCTCCCCCGATAGCTCAGTTTGGCCGACGGCCAGCTCTAGGAAAGGGTTCTGGTCGTCCCAAACGTCTTCCATTTAGGATTATGGAGGCCACTGTGCTCTTATGAACCTTAAGTGCAGCAGAATGTTTTTGTAACCTTGGCCAGATCTGTGCCTTAAGGCTGTGAGCTGTAAGGTCTTATATAGACAGGTGTGTGCTTTCCTAATCAAGTCCAATCAGTATAATCAACACAGCTGGACTCAAATGAAGGTGAAGAACCATCTCAAGGATGATCAGAAGAAATGGACAGCAACTGAGTTAAATATATGAGTGTCACAGCTAAGGTTCTGAATACTTAGGACCATGTGATATGTCAGTTTTTCTTTTTTAATAAATCTGCAAAAATGTCAACAATTCTGTGTTTTTCTGTCATATGGGGTGCTGTGTGTACATTAATGAAGAAAAAAATTTAACAAATTATTTTAGCAAATGGCTGCAATTTAACAAAGAGTGAAAAATTTAAGGGGTCTGAATACTTTCCATACCCACACTGTAATGTACACATACCATCACACACACACACTGTATATATACAGACTATATATATACATATATACATTATATCTATAATTAGATATATATAATATACATATACATCTATATAGTATATATAGATATATATAACATATATGTATATATATATTAGTATATATATGATATATATATATATTACATATAGATAGATATTTATATTATTTATATATATATTAAGGTGTTCAGATGCAAAAGCTCTAATACTTCTTGACGTTTTTCTTAAATTAGCATTTCTTTCTGGCTACTATGTATAGGTTTCTGTGTAAGTACTGGTACTTCTGAATGGGTTGAGGCTGGGATTTAACACGTTTGAAGTGAAAGTACTTGATGAACATATGCTGTGTGTGGAGAGCAATCGCTCAGTATTGATATCTCATTTTTGACCAAGATGGCTTTTATGGCTTTTAAGCATTGGAACTCTTCATATATATAATATCTATATATATATATACACATATACATTACATAGAAAATAATACATACTATATACATATATATATATATATATATATATTAACAGTAAATTGTGTAAATAGTAAATTTTTTTGCATTTCAATATTTTATAGGAATTAAGAAAAAGAATACATGTTACCACTGTTTGATTAGTGTCGTTTAATTTATTTGATTTATTAAGTAATTAATTTAAGTCAAATTATAGGACTGCATAAGGAAGGCATAAGGAGACGCCCGCTCTCTTATAGCTATCGCAGTACTTTGATGAAACACCGATCAGTCTAAGCAGCGCTGCTTCAAGTCGAACACACCTCACGCGTTTCTTCCAGAGGAAAGCATCAATGTTGGCACCACAGTTTGCCAAGTTCACGGTTGGGAACCCCGCCGAAAAACGTGTATTTTACCCCCTGGAATGCAATTTTTACCGGTGGACCCCCCCTCGAAACGAGACTTGACTAGTTTGAGTAGCAATTGGGCGGGTTTGTTGTGAAAACCTGGTAACCCTGGCACGTGGAAATGTTTGAAAGCGTATACAATGAACGTACTCCAAAACGGCACACTGAAATTACTCAAGCAGTAAGTGTTACGGTGCATTTCATTACTGAAGACTTCGACCTTAAGATAATATATATAATAAGGTAATATATACAGTATATTCTTATTTATTTAAAGCTGTCCCTACAGCATGGTTCGCAAAGTGTGGCGGTCCGAGTATTGCGAAAAAGAAATAAAGTAAACAGCCAAAGGAACGTAACTCTCATAATGGGAGATGGATCGGTTTGTGAAAGTGAAGAGAAAAGCCATAGATGAAGTCGTACAGACCCAGGCATGTGCTGGTCATTTAAAAGCTAAATGCATAAAATATGACTAGGCATATCTTGCTCTGGGCTTCACTCACTGTGTCGCGCTGCGCTGCAACAGCTCTACTGTACACTGGACGCGACAAAGCAACCGTTAAAAATAATTTGAAATTTGTCAGCACGTCATAAATATAGAACAAGGCATCAGTTGTAATGTCGGGTTTGTCGCCGTCGCTACAGTGTACCCAGCTTCACTATTATAATGGTTCTAGGGGGGGAGTTCTGTATTTTGCGCCGCGCCGTGTAGACACGGTGTTTAATGGATGGTGAGGAGGAAATCCTGTGTTTGTCCTAGCTAACTGAGGGCTGGACGATATGGCAAAAATTTATATCACGATATATTTCTTAATTTCAGTCGATACGATATAATTCTGATATCGATATGAACACTTATTTAAAAAAAGCCTCGTAAAAACTGCCAATAACGCCACAACAGATGTCTGTGCATACAAACTTATGAAAAATGAATTTGCCAAGTCTCTGACACCTCGTATAAAACCATATAATATTTTAGAAAAAAAAAGAAAAAAAAAACCCAGCACAAATAAATTAATGTTCACCTTTTATTTATATTTAGCCTTCATTTAAACAAGAAATGTGAAATTCTTTCAATCCTGCATTTTTTAAAATCCAAAATACAGCAAAAACAGTAACATTTTGAAATATATTTTAAAATGTAATTTATTCCTGTGATTTCAAAGCTATATTTTTTAGCATAATTTCTCCAGTCACATGATCCTTCAGAAATCTTCTAATATGCTGATTTGCTTGCTGCTCTGCTCAAAAACATTTATTATTATGGTTTGAAATTTAGAATTAATAACTTTTTTTCAGGTTTCTTTGATGAATAGAAAGTTCAGAAGAACAGAATTTATCTGAAATAGAAATCTTTTGTAACATTATAAATGTCTTTATCTTTTGATCAATTTAAATCATCCTTGCTAAATAAAAGTATTAATTTCTATAATTTCATACTGACTCCAAGCTTTTGAATGGAATAGTGTATAATGTTACAAAAGGTTTTTATTTCAGATAAATGCTGATCTTTAGGTCTTTCTATTCATCAAAGAATCCTGAAAAAAAATTTGTTTAAATATTGAGCACAAAATTGGCATATTAGAATGATTTCTTAAGGATCTTGTGACACTGAAGACTGAGTAATGATGCTGAAAATTCAGCTTTGATGACAGGAATAAATTACATTTAAAATATATTCATATAGAAAGCAGTTATTTTAAATAGTAAAAATATTTCAACATTTTATTGTTTTTGCTGTACTTTGGATCAAATAAATGCAGGCTTGGTGAGCAGAAGAGAATTCTTAAAAAAAAAAAAAAAAAAAACATTAAAAAATCTCTAATGTTCAAAAAACTTTGACTGGTAGTGTATGTAAGCTGATAGCCAGTATAAGACTATTGAAAATGCAAACTGATTGTCTGCCAGCAGGAGGCGCTTTAAGAGCGGTAGAACTAGCGGTTTCTCCAGTAATGGCTGTAAACAAATCAGCTTCGCTCATGAACACTTCTTTATCAGATAAAATAAAAATCGCATCGAAACTTTTCTGAAGATAGTCCTTTCCCTTTAGAGATACATTCATATAAAACACCCACGCTGTGTTTTGATTTTGAAACGTGCAGTGCTCATGTTTATTCAACGAAGTCAAACGCCACAAATAAACCAATGTATGGGAAACACTGGTAATGTAGGCTATATCGAAATATCGGAAATGTGTTTAAAAACCATATCACCGTTATTGAAAAAAAATATATCGCGATACATATTGATATTGAATTATTGTCCAGCCCTAAAACACAATAAATAAATCAATTAACAGAGAGAATAATAATATAATACTAATAATATAATACACAACACAACAAAACAGTTAGGCCCTCTTCTCTCTATGCTATTTTTTCAATGTTTCAAGTGATGCAGGCGTTTTTTTCCCTGTAGGTTTTTTAAAATTAAAAAAGCATTAATTTTTCATGTTTAGTGAAATTATTTGGTAATCTGAGTTGGGATGGGGATTCGGGGAAGGGGGGGGCATATTCTTTTTTTATAGGTTTAAAGGGGGGCGCGACCAAAAAAGTTTGAGAACCACTGATCTAAATTTAACAGACTGTGTTTAAAAAGTGCAATCCACATGTTTACATATGTTTATTACAGTGACTTTGAATTACCTAAAGTAGTGTGGGGTAAAGCAACAGGTTTGTTTTTATATTTCTGCAATCTAATTTATTTTGTGCAATTTGTTACTGACTTTCATATTAATGTTTACATCAGGCTTATTTGACAGTGCTTTATGTTGTCATAATTATTGCATGCTTACAAGGTTGGAAGTTGAACAAATCAGTCAATATACTGTGAGAGTTCACCCAAGAATTGTGTCATCATTTACTCACTCTCAGGTTGTCCCAAACCTGTATGACTTTCTCTCTTCTGAAGAACACAAAAGAAGATATTCTGAAGAATGTTTCAACTGTTTTGGTCCATAATGAAAGCCAACGAGCTGCAGTGTTGCTTGGACCCAATGTTCTTTAAAATATCTTCTTTGCTGCTCTGTAAATTGACCTCCGCATAACTATTTATTAAACTTATGTTCTGATAACCTATGAAGACAAATGATTTGCTGATGGAAAGCTGGTGTAGCACACCTGTTAGGACACGGTGCAACATGCTATAAATGATTCATCTTTCTCTTTCGTACCTCTCACAGGCACTGTCTGTTTGTGCTTGAGCATCAATCTAACTAAAGAAACGACTGTGTCCACACACACACACACACACACACACACACACACACAATGAGGGAATATAAACAAGTGGCAGGCCTTTATGAGCTGTCCAGCATCTCCATCTCTATTTCTGTCACATATGTAGAGCAGCTCTGTCACTCTCGTTCTCACAATCATTTAGAGAGGTAAAAAGGTGAAAATAGAATGAGATTCTCATCTGCCGTTTGTTTCCTCATTTTCACCAAACTAGACTAGAGGGCAGCACCATCTGTGAGTCTCCACTGAGGTGACTTGTTCAGACCTGTCTGGAGATAAACACACTCGTTTAAGAGGGTGATGCATCACTGCTGCTTCATTTACATATGCATTCATTTCCTCAAAACATGCTCTACAGGCATAGGTGATACTTATTTTCTTTTCGATCCAATGCCAAGTATTAACAAGGCTAATATCACTATTACCGATACCAATACTGTGATTTCTAAAAAAAAATAATGTGGGTAAATCATAGCCATTTAAAATCATCTTTGAACACTTAAAAGGTCTAAACTGCAAATTCTCAGATGTCTATTTTTTTAAGAACAATTACATCACAAGATCAATCATTTAACTTGTAATTTTAATAAACAACATCACACAATCCCATTATAATAAACCCCACATTTATCTTTGTCATTAGTGGTATTTTTCCCCACTCAGAAAGTTTTCATGGTGAATAAACAATACAATGAATAAAAATAAATAGATCAAAATAATTATCAAAAATGTTACAATATCTTAATCTATTTTATGTAAGGGCTGATACTCCTAATACAACAGTTTAAAAGTTCAAACATTAATTTTATAATACTGCAATCAATATTGTATAGACAAAACAATCCAATATTCATGGAAGGACCGTTCAATACAATTAGTAACTGCCCATCTGTATGGTTTTATTTACATATTAATTTCCACAAAACATGCTGTATTATGAAAACGAGTACTTTTTCACTTTTTCTTAGACGGGTCAAAGTTCAGTTCAAACAGGGCCTTTAACATTCTTGTATGTCATTCTATGTCTGTTATCACTCTACAAAAACATTCAGAGTACTTTCTTTGTGTTGACTTGACTTTTTTGTGTTTTATCTTTAGCTTTATCAGTTAGTGGCTTGAGCAGTGAAGGTTTCTATGGACACACACACACATACATACACACTCCCCGTCCTGAACGGCACAGCTCAACTTCCTGTGTTTACCAAAACAACACCTATATATAGAGTCTCCATTGGTCTTTTATAGAAACAAGGGACCACACCTTTCCATACGGGTGTGCATCAGGATTATAATCATCACATGACGGGTGGTAGGGTTTCATATACGGGATACGGAGATGCCACTGGATCACCATCATGAGGCTTTGAATTAATCTAATCAAGAGATACCACAGAGACCTTTTGTACCAGAGCTGAAAAGCCTTTTGACGACATATGGATTCCTTGTGATCGTGGATGCATAGAACCATTGTGTCCCGAACAGGAAAAGGATTAAATGATGCCCTCAGGCAAGCACAGGATATATAGCGTGACGCCACATGACTATCCCATGATTTTCGACCACCAGCTTCCTGCATGACCAAAACCCTTACTTCCTTTTGTCACAGACAAAGAAACAGAGGGTACACAGACAATCATTAAAAAATCATTGAAAGTATTGGAGTAACTATATTCACAAATAATATGTTTTATGTCTTAAATGTGTGTGATGTGTTATTGAAACCACGATATCTTAATCGTTGCTTTATAACTTTTCATTTAGTGATTATGATTACTGTGTATGCAAACTACCTGCTGTTTAAGCTTGGATGAGAGCTTGTCTTATTCGCCGAACATTGGTGTAAATGAATAATTGATATTCAGCATAATTTTCCAGTGATGATAGTTTTATAAGAAGTTCTCAAAAACTTGCAGAAATACTCTCCACAAACAGCATGCAACCATGCCACCATCTGATTGGACAGCGACCTGTAGGCTGGCAAAGGTCAGCCTGCTTAAAATGGACACCAGGCTCTCAAGCTCTTGCTCGCTGGCTCGCTCTCTCACTCAAAAGAACTTTGGCTTTTACCTTGGTGAGCGCGACAAAGCGCCCTGCCATACCACCGCATAGCAAGACCATCCAAGAACTCAGACATTTCAGTTAGACTTCGCGATCTTCAGAGAACTTGAAAGTCTTTCAAACTCAGACTTTAACCGAACTACTCAAGCCTCGGTGTCATCAAAGAACCAACTACTACTACGAGGGGTTTCCCAAAAGGACGTCACTCATACGTCATTCCGACGTCAAAGCAACAGCCAGTCAGCGAAGGAATTCCCCTCAACAGACATCCAGGAAGTCCGCTACAGCGACTGATTCACCTCCGCTTTCAGCTGTCAAGCCAAAGAACGCAAGTAACGAACAAAATCTTCAACTCAGCTGACCTGGTGTAGAATTAAGTTAAGCAGTAAAATTAAGACCGATTCTCTGCTTGGTTTTTCTCCTAGGCTGAATTTAAAACCACTCGCGAAAACGAGTTAGGGCTTTGAAAACTTCATGCAACTCTGTTGACTAATTTCCTTGAATCTTTGTGTGTAGGTGTATGTTTTAGTTAGGTTTTATGTAATCTAGATTAGCCAATAAAATCCATGTTTCATTTATAAATAATCAATTGTCTGGTGTCATATAATTTCACAAGGTGTTAAACCTATGCCAAACGATCCTTGCTTGCTACCTTAACTCGTAGCCTAATTATAATTATTACCTCATTGTGTGGACTGTGGCCAAGTAAACACATATTAAATTTGTTAAAAGATACCAAGAATCACTGGCTCGCTGGACGACCTTGATTTGAAGTAAAACTAACAAATTTGGAATGGTTTAATCAGGTGGACGTGGGACATTCAGACCCGAGTTCTAGCAAAAAACCTGAATAAATTAATAATCATCAATTCCCTATAATTACAAATTAATAATGAATAAATAAATGATAATGTCATTACATGTGGTGGAGAATGCGGGCAAGATTGACTGAAAAATTAATCATACTAAGATAATATTATGAATTTTGTCTATTTTTATCCGAAAAAAATAGATAAAAGACAAAAGAAACTGAATTTGTTGTGTTATATTGGTTATGTATGTTAGCACGGAAGACGTGCTGTTTGAATATAAAACTCGAGTTGTTCTTTAAAAAGAACTGAACTGCAGAAAAACGTTTTCTTTAAGTCGCTTTAAGAGCGCACGAACAGAGAAGCAAGCGTGTCCCTTGTTCTTCTGTCTTTTAAAAAGGCCTTCATAGTTCGTTTGTTGGTGCGTGTTCCACTTTCAAATGAGTCTATGATAAATAAATCTCCCGGCTTCAGAAGATTAACCTAGCTAGTTAATGCTCTAGCCATTTAATTCACTAAAAACTAGTGAACTTGAAACCGGTGCTCAGAGAGTGTCCGAACGATATTTACTTTGGGAGAAGTATGAAAACTGGATAAAATGAAATCTTGGTTAAATCCACGTGTGTTTTGTCTGAAATGGTTGTGATGTCCGCTGAGGTATCAACAACAGTTATTGTATTAATGGCAGTAAAGCTGTACATTTAATTTATCTCACTATAACGAGTGAGTGTTACACAGCACTGTAAGATAAAATTCTAAATAGTATTTCCTGGTTTTTCAGTGTGGAATGCTCCGTCATTCCCACTTGAAAGGCGTAAACTGTGTATAACCAGCAACTGTGTGTGACACAGGACAGTAACCATAGTAACCAAGTTCCGGAAGGAACTTCCAGCGCCATTTTGAGCTGTTTTTAAACAGATAGCCGAGCCAAGCTAATAACATTGAAGGCTAGTGGTTAGCACGTAGCATTTTGTGGTCAAAGGCAAAGAGTTGTGCAGTGTTTGAATTTGAAGTGACTTGGCTGATTTCCCTTTTCGCTTTCATACATGATTTCATTCTATATCTCTCCTCTCCTTTTCCCCTCCTCTATCAGAAGGAACACTCCAACACAACTTAATAATTTGTGACACATCAAGTTGAGTTTTTAATCATGTTTATTGAAGGTTTTCCCTGGCATAAAAGCTGTTGTTGTCTTTGTTTTAAGATGTTATTCTGGTCCTCAGCCCATTACTGTAATGCTACGTTGTTTAATTCAGCTATAACGGCCCTTATAATCTTATGGACATCGGTACATATCAATTTGCTATACGTAAGGATTTGAAATTGTGGAGTACATTTAATAATTAATTACAAATTTGGAATTTACATTCCATTTCCTAAATTAATTACAAATTTGGAATTTACATTTCAGTTCATAAATTAATTACAGAGGTGAAATTTTAATTCTATGTCAAGTTAATTTCAGTTCCTGCTACCACATGGCAACAATGTTTACTGATGAAATCTAATT
>JADLZN010009990.1:0-24146 GCA_018155175.1 Sinocyclocheilus anophthalmus
TTATTCAAGCCTGGTTAAAGTCAACGTTGACTAGATGTGGCTAAATTATGTAAGTGGAATGGCTTGAGCCTGCAGTGAAAGTCAATGTTAATTCAAGCCAGGCTTTTTCAAGAGAGCACAGCTTTCATTAGCTGCGTTGATGGAATATCCCCATTACTGTTACTCCTCATAATTTATTTGTGTATTTATTGATGCTTTACACACCTTGTTCATTCTAAAACAGCTGAGCTTCACCTTCTTATCCTATCTTTTGCATTTTTGTTTTTCTGTATTTTCCCAGATGGAAGCTGCACAAAGGACTGTTGAAGGAAATGGACTTGCCTAGTATTTGTGTATTTTTAGTATGCTGATTGATTTACCACATCAAAATCTGTATGCATTCTATATTGTTGAAAATTAAACCTGTCTGTAGATTGCCAAGCAATTCAGTAAGCACACGAATGCTCCTTGAAGATGCACTCTTAGTATAGGTGCACCAATCTCAGCCAAAAATGTTAACTTTGCACATATGATATTACCAGATGTAATATCATGACATGATATTTGGGTAGTGTATTCATACTCCTTTAAGACAGACTCCCCTTGATTGCGGTAACCCCGTGACCTTTCCTCTTGTGTAAAACTCAAGGCTAAACTTTTGACTTGTATACAACAAATGTTAGGAACAGATTTCTAAGTAATTTGCTTAGCATTCTCAAGCTTCCCAGGCATTGAATCCTGTCAGTTTTGTTGACCTCATGACATTCCCTGTAGCACAACCCTCAGACCAGAATGTAAAGTTCGATATTGTCCATTGGGCAGATTTGACGTGAAATCTGGTAAGCAAATGCGTGAAGATGACTTTGGTGACCTCATGATGTTTCCTCTATCACCACATTTAGGTTGAAATGTAAAAGCTTATTCTTCATTACTTGCATTTTCCCCACATTCGCTTATTCTGCAGTGCAGCAGCAGAGGGTCTGTGCCTTTTTTTTTCCAGAGGGGTATTATAGGATATAGGGGTATGGGGTATGGTGATTGTAACTGTTGTGTAACTTTATATTACTGCACCATAGAACATAAACATCATAACAAATTATTTCTTAAAGATGGTTATTTTGTTTAAAATTGGTCTGTCACTGTCAGTTTTACAGGGTTTTGGCGGGTCCTTAAAAAGTTAAACCAGTTATATTGAATTTAAGGCCATAAAAATGTATTAAATGGTATAAGATTGTCCTAATTATGATGTTTTTATGATAGCTTCATGTGACGATTTAACTTCAAAAGGCCGTGATTTCATTGAATAAATGAGCCCTGCATGTTTTAAAGTCAGATGCTGTGCTGCTTTGTGTACTGCCGTTACCAGGGAACCCTGCTGATAGAAAATTAATTGGCATTGTTGTTCAGACCAAATAAAAAAAATCTACAATTATTTTTACTTAACACGCAATATTTAAATATTTAACACGCATTTGTAAATGTGAACTGGTAGATCAACAGTAAGCTCATGCTAATGCTTTACAAAATTCTAAACAATTAATTGATATAAATAAAAATAAATAAATTGATATTTTATGTTATTATATTAACATAAATGATTGATGATAATTGTTTAAATCCATATGAGGGGGGGGGGGGGGGGGGTTAATTTTGATCGTCTCTTCTTAAAAGTAGTTGAAATGTGAAGTTTATTATTTTATAAAACAGTTTTTGTGAAAATCTTTGTCTCTGAACTGTAAATCATGCTTTTTGTTTCATTCACTCATGGTATACATTTGTGCAGGTCGTAAAAAGCTCTTTAAAAGTCTTACATTTGATTTTCAAAATCCTGCAAATACACTGTTATAAGCACATTGTACACTTACATTAAGTACTTGTATAATGGATTAGATAGTATGTAACAGAGAAATTATGTTATAGTTTTACTTTATGTTGCATGTTAATACAGTTGACAAATAACTTGATTGCCTGTTCTGCTGGTGCTTTTCAAGTGAAATTAAGCACATGGTCCAGTGTTAATAAATACAGCCTTATGGCTTGTTTTACCAATATGCATACTCATAATGTGGTGTATTTTCACTGGAAATTGTTGTGAACGACAAAACAAAGTATTTCCAAAGATGAGCATTTCGTGTTTTCAATTAATTCCCAGCGATATCCTCTACGTGATTGCACAGATACTATTTAAACTGAACAGAGCTGGATGATGACAGCACTAAATCAATGATGAACTGCCTTTAACTGAACATTGAGTGTTTACTATTGTCCTTCTGCATTATTGACACTATTTTCCTATTTGATACTGTAAAGCTGCTTTGACACAATCTGAATTTTTTTTAAAAGCACCATAGCATTGTTTAAAAATAAAATGTGATTTCATGGTTGATACAAGGTAATAGCTGGAGGAAAAAGGAAGGATATAAATTAAGCATATTTATATGTGGAATCTTGTTTCATTTGACATAAACAAACAAAAGGCTTATTGTATATACTGTGCCTTCAAAGTGCTCTGAAACCAGGTCTGGAACAGCTTGTAAATGAAATGAGAAAATTAAAACTTTGTCATAGAGCTAAACCAAATACATCATTGGAAAGGTCTCGACCTGGAGAGTAACATATGTCAGTATGAATATTCTACATGGCTCCTGCTTGCTAAATACTGACCTTTGAACCTCAAACTCGGACCATGTTTGAAGGTTTATAATCCAGCAACAAGAAGGTCTACAGACATGGGACCAACTGTTCTAGAGACCTCTGGACCCCAGCTATCATGTGAGCATAGTCACTATTGGGCACCAACTGGGGACGCTATCAAAAGTAGCCCAAAAGCAATGTTCTCCTATTTAACAATTATACTTTTAAAATCGGATAACACCAATGTCTTCCCCAGCCCCTAAAACCCCTAGGAGTTCCTGCAGTTTTATACTGCAATCTTCTAATTATGGGGAATATACCAATGTATTTAAAAACTACAATTCCCAGTAAAGACGCGCCTTTGAACTGTGAACTAAACGTACAAATCAGCGTCCATATTTGAAGTTCTTTCAGGTTCCACAGTAGGGTTAGGTTTAGGGCTATACAAATTTATTTTTACTATATATGTCGACTGTCTCCTACAGCTGAAACATACATTATACTGCATTTAGTAAAAAAAACTACACGGTAAAAAAAAACGTGAGTATGTCAGTTCATCGGGGATATTTAACCGTTACTGTAGAACAACCAAGTCAGGGCCGTCTCCAATGTATTTATAAACTACAATTCCCCACAGAGACACGCAGATAGAACTTCTTACGAAGGTACAGATCAGCCACCACATTTGTAGTTCTTTCGGTTTCCAGAGTAGGAATGGGGTTATAAAAAACGTATCTTTGCTAAATATATCAACAGTCTCCTCCAGCCGAAACATATTAAGATGATCGTCAGGATATTATGAAAAAATCTTCAGGATATCAGTTCATCTGGGGTAGTTACTGCAGAAATTATTTCGAGTTATGCAATCTTTTTTTTTTTGTAATTATGGCCTGAATATGTTTTTTTAGCCCCCTCAGGAATGTAATAAACTGCCTCTGTGCTCATAAATATGCAAGTATTAGGAGAAATAAGTAGGCCAAACAATACCCCAATAAAGACTTCCAAAATGTGTGTAGCCTACTCGACAATAAATCAACAGTTGTGTTTTAGTGTCAAAAACGGTTCAATCAATTCTAGTAGCTATAACCATGGTTATCCAGATAAGTATCTTTATAATTAATTAATATGCCCAAATTGTCATTTCAAAATAATCCACTTAAAACAACTAGTAAATCAATGTGATGTAAAGTTAAACAAATTCCTCACATAAATATGCTCAGTGTACGTTGTTTCTTTCGCTTATTTTTCTCAACTTTGTCACTGTAATAATTTTTTTCTTTTCAGTTAATATGTAAGGAAAAGTTATCTTTTGCAAGTGTTTATCATAGTGTATTTGTGGTCTTTCTCAGAAATACAAGTGAACAAACACCAAATGCTTATTTATTGCTTAATTATTGACTGCAATCTTAAAGAACGATCAAACTAATTTGACAAGGTGCATAAGTTGAAACTATTTAGTCTTTGGCAATTAGAACACATGGAGACGTCATTATTTGAAAAGTAGTAGAAAAATGCATGATATGAAAAGGAATATCCCCCCATGGAGTCTAGACACTGGCGGTGGGGAAGGAGTGAAAAGCAATGCTGAGATCTGGATGAATATGATGAGCACAGTGGAAGGACTCCTGCGAGCTGAATATGATAAGGACTGGAGGTGAATGGGGTGGAAGATCTGAAGATTTTTGTCGCATCAATATGTCTGAAATGACAACTGTCAGCAGCAGAAGGAGGAACAGCTTTAAACAGTGGTCTGTGAGGTTAAGTTAACTTGAAAAGTACAGACAACAGAATATGAAATCAAGTTATATGTCAACTGTAATAAAATAAAATATAGTGCAATGTATAATCATGAAATATAAAACATGTTATTGAATAACATCTGAAAAGGAAATTGAGTTGGATTAAAAAAGGTTAAATTTCCGTTTCGTTTAAATACTACTTGAGACTAACTCCTGGTCTATTTATGGGGGAGGATTTTCACCTCTTTCACAACACTAAAGGAAAGATTGTTGAGACATGACTTCAAAAAGCACAGCGCAGAACGAATAGAGAAAGACCCCAAAGGAGAGAACAATGTAATAAACAGGCGAAACAAATGTAGTTCAAATTTCTACATTTGATTTATTTATTCATTTGAGAGAATCCTTTGGCTGCCAGGAATGGGCCCACTCCTTGCCACTAAAAACAGAAGGGATTTTTTTATTTATGTACTGGGCGTTTCCAATAAACAAACATTTTAACAAGTTTGAAGCACACATCATTACAGAACATGTCTTTTATAAGCAGAACAGTTTTATTTTCAATGAAGGACCGCCACCATTTGCTAAACAAAACAAAACAGATTAATAAGAAATTATTGTAGCAAAAACAAATAAAAAAGATTAACAAATATAAACTAAATTAATAATGCCTACATTAATTGATAAAGCAGAAAAACTGAAAAATACATACATTGGCAGGTATCCCCACAAAGTCAACAAATATTTCGACTTGCCCTATAAGAAAGAAAAAAAAAAAAAAAAAAAAAAAAAACAATGTGCTTAACAACACACACCAAAATCATTCCATTCGTAGCATAAGGCGATATGTTTGGGTACAGGCATTGAGTTTCACTGAAGACAATATACAGTGGGTTATTGTTGGTATTTACAGCATGTGATCATGATTTTTTCAGTACAAGCTCCTTCCTAATCTGTAATTAAAAAAGACTAAACACATAAAAAAGTATCTACCTAACAGTTACTGTATGTATTGTATGTATTACCAACACACAAGCAAGCTTCCAAATCATATATTACACTTTGCATACTGTCTACACTATGCATTTCTTTTTCTCACTCTTTCTCTTACTACACTCCTGATGGGGAAAGCCTCTAGGTGAGTGTGGTAGGAGCAATCTGTGAACATCAAAAACATGTTTCACATATTTCTTAGAGTAGGAACAAAATACACACAACTCTGAAGACTTCAGTAGTGACCAGACCTGCAAGGATGACAAGTGTTGTTTATCACTAATTACAAGTTGAACCAGGTTTAACTTGTACCATGGAACCGAACTTGAGAAAAGTAGTGAAGTATTTTTACTCAGCTATAAAAGTACTTTTCAAGTGTCAGTACTTTATCAGAGTGTTTTCCTTTAGAAACATAGCAATGTCAACACACTGATAGAAGCATCGATCATTGCATTTACATGGACTTACTCTTTTGTGGCTTTTTCCTCATAGGCATATGCCTTGGTCCCTCTGTGGGATACAATATTACAGCTGAGTCATATATACACAGGGGGAAAAAAACATTAAAAAAAGGGACAAAATGCACTTTGTAATGTCTTTTCAACATACTGGAAATACAGTCACAGACAAAAATAAAAATATTGGCATCCCTGGATTTCTGTCAGATAAATGCACTACTTCTCCCTGAAACTTGTTGCAATTACAAATTGTTTGCGTTGGAACAACACAAAAAAGCAGAGGAAAAGCATACAAGTACATCTCCAGACATCTTAATGTTCCTGTTTCCACTGTGCACAACACTGCCAAGAAGTTTACAGCCCATGGCACTGTAGCTAATATACCTGGATGTGGACGAATGAGAAAAATTGATGAAAGACTGCAACGAAGGATTGATCAAAGAGTGGATAAAGAACCTCGGTCAAAAACTTCCAAATAATCGCAGTGACTGCAGGACGGGTACAACAGTCAGTTGTACTATTTAATGCAGCCTAACAATCCTTTAACGGATTTGAATATTAGAAATGTGTTGCTGTGTTATGTGTAAAGCAGGTTAAAGAGATGGGTCTTTAATCTAGATTTAAACTGACAGAGTGTGTCTGCCTCCTGAACAGAGTTAGGTAGATTATTCCAGAGTTTATTCCAGAGTTTGTTAAATAGAAAAAGGATCTGGCGCCTGCAGTTGTCACAACAGTGACAGCTTGCACTATCCATTGCTATCTGAATAAAAAGGGTAAGAGACCCAGAAGGACCCCGCTGCTGACACAGAAGCAAAAATCCAGATTGGAGTTTGCCAAGAGTTTTTTTGGGTAAAGCACATCATTGTACTATCTTCAGAAAATGAAATGAGGCCTTCAAAAGAAAATAACACTGTCCCCATGGTGGAGGTTCACTGATATTTTGGGGTTGCTTTGCTGCCTCAGGCACTGGATGTCTTGACTGTGTGCATGGCATTATGAAATCTGAAAACTAACAAAGAATTCTGGGGCGCAATGTAGGGCCCAGTTTCAGAAAGCTGGGTCTCCGTCAGAGGTCATGGGTCTTAAAGTAGGACAATGACTCAAAGCATGTTTAAAAAAAACACCAACATATGGTTTAAGACAAAGCACTGGAAGGTTTAAGTGGCCAGAAATGAGTCCAGATCAAAATCCCATAGAGCACCTGTCTATAGATCTCAAGAAGAAACCCTTAAAATCTGAAAGACCTGGAGCAGTTAGCAAAAGAAGAGTGGTCCAAAATTCTAGGAGAGAGCTGTAAGAAACCCACTGATGGTTACAGGAAGCGATTGATTTCAGTTACTGTTTCCAAAGGATGTGCAACTAAATATTAAGATGAGGGCGTCAATTTTGTCCAGTACAATTTTGGAGATTTGTGTATAATATCTCAGATTTGGCTTTTTTTCTTCTGCTTTTTTGTGTTGTTCCAATGCAAACAATTTTTGATTGCAACAAGTTTCTGGTAGAAGTAGTGAATTTATTATCTGACAGAAATGCAGGGGTGGCAATATTTTTGTCCATGAGTGTATATGTGTCCCAGGTGCATCTAGAGACCCCCAAAATATGAGAAAAGGCCATCCTCTCTCTTATAGTAAATATGTGTGCAAACACGCTGTTTATATTTGGCTCCACATTTTACATTACATCCAGGCTCATTAGAATAGTAACCATAGTAGGCTTCTAGAAGGCTCCATCTAAAATGGCTTGTTTCTGACAAACAATTAACTGAGTGCCTGCATAAAGGCCCAGTATAAGATAAACAATGATTTTTTTGTAACTGTGGATCACGCAAAATTACTCTAGTGGAGTATCAGAATAAAAATATAGAACTTGAAATGAGCATAATAGGTCTCCTTTAAATTTAATTGAATTCCTTAAGAAAATCTGTTTGACTAATGAGCTATGGTAATCCATAGGTACCAGAAACACCAATAATTACCCTAGAAACATTATTTACATACCTGACGTTTTCTTTTTGTAACTGAGATCAACTGTGCCGATGGCTGACCCTGTGAAGACAGCAGTGGGTTTTGAGAAAGAAAATTACTCATATACCAAATAAAGCTTAAAAATATTATTTCAAATACATCAAGATTACAACATCACACAAGCGCAGCAGTACATGTACTAATAGGCATAAAGTACATGCATTTTTTTTGCGCGATTGAATTAGGGTTGATTCATTAACCCCACGTGTTTTGTTTTCTTGCTTATGCCCATACTGTTTGTGATAATCACAATTTGTTTTAACACGTGCTGATCCTTTGCTGACTTGTTCAGGGAACACATGGTTGGGTAAATGGTTGTGTGGCATAGCCAGATATAAATATTAAAATAGCCTTGTCGAAGGTCTGTAATAAGCAGTGGCCTTTTCCACCATATTAACATTGGCCGCTACCATCGGGAGTGTGTGCCAGTAGAATACAATTGAGTCCATAAAAGTTTGACACACCGCCGAGGGACCGACTTATGCTGCTGAACCAGCAGTGAACTAACGTTAGGGAGCTGAAGAGCCTGAAGTGACACCATAGTTGCTGTATTTATTTATTTATTTTGTTTCAGAGGGAATTTGTTAATAATGTTCGGTGTTTTCATATGTGAATAAGACAATGAGGTAGGAGTTTGATATGGTTAGTGCACCAGCAGTAGTCAGACAGAAACACCAGCAGTAGTCAGACAGACAGTAGTCAGCTCTGTCTGACTACTGCTGGTGCACTAACCAGATCAAACTCCTACCTCATGTCTCATTCACATCTATGAAAACAACGAACATTATTAACAAATGTGTTTTGGGGGAGTTACTTTGGTGCGAGCCCTGATAGGATTTTTTTTCAGTTGGATACTTTCAAAATCTAGCTACTCTGGCTGGTTTCTCTAATATTGCCTATCCAAGCTTTAACAGCATAACAACAATGCCCCTGACATATAAGTGGACGAAAACAAAAAAAACATAGGAATAGTACTTTCAGCATTCGATTAGTATTTTTTTTTTTATTCATGATAGACTCACAAAATTCATTCCAACACCCCTAGTGCAGATAGATATCATCTAATTATGTAATTTCAGATGGACTTCTCTTGCAGATTATCCATAGAAATTGAGAACCTTGTATAGCATGACATGTCTGAGTTATTTTCCCCTACTTGGCATTATGCGTCCTGCAACGTGACTATTTCACATGCACACATTGCAATGTCGATGCTAAAAATATAATGCAGCCTTATGCCGAGTTCACACTGCATGATTTTAGCCCGATTTTTCCCTCGCCGACAGGTTTTGCGAAATCGCCGACAAATGCCTGACATCGGAGGCAAATCGGTGCTCGTTCACTCGAGTGATAATCACGCAGTGTGAATTATCAAAGAGGTGATCTGAGGGAATCGCCGATGCGTCGCCGACACCCGTGAAATATTTGGCATGCTAAATATTTGGAGCTGTTGGCGATTCACAATCACGCAGTGTGCATTGATTTCTGACTGAAAACTACATCGGGGATGACCTACAGCCAATCAGAGACCAAGATACAGGGCAACGGGAAGTTCGGGAGGAGTTAAGACACAGATATCAGTATTTTAATAGATATATGAACAAATTATTTCATACAGAAACAAGCACAAACATTTTTCTTGACCAGCCACAACATCAGCATAAGTTACTGCTAAATTATTTACCTCCAAGTCTCTTTGCAGAACACTCAATCCCTGTTCCCTGCATCTCCCTCTTGCATAATCTGCATACATTTTTTCCCTTGTAGCTGGAAATCAGCTCACAGACAATTCGCGGGCTATATATATATATATATATACTGTAATATATTTAAATAATTACAAATTCCCTTGCTCCGCGAAACGTAGTCTTGACGCATTGTGTTTTCCCGCGTGATTTCTTATCCCTTGTGTTTTGTTGTGAAGTGTAGTTTGCGGACCAGACAGAGCTGTTGGCGATTCTTCCTATTGTGAAGTCATGCAGTGTGAGACCTCCTGTCGTCGTTCCATCGTGCATTGTGAACACAGCAGCAACTGAATGCTACCCCAGATAGTCACGCCGTGTGAAAACAACGGTGATCCGACGAGTTTGAAAATCGTGCAGTGTGAACTCGGCATTACCTGCATAAAGCAATATGTGGGAAAAAAACACTAGAAGTCGAGTAACGTTAAGGTAACCCATGGTTCAAATACTTCAAGCCTTTACAAATTTCAACTGAAACTCTTTAAATCTCTCATTACCTTGTACCTCCAAAGTGATCATCTGCTCTGCCTGCCCCTCCATAATGGTCGCCTGCTCTACTGTAGTGCTCATCTGCTCCACCTGCTCCACTGTAGTGCTCATCTGCTCCACCTGCTCCACTGTAGTGCTCATCTGCTCCACCTGTCCCTCCGTGATGCTCATCTGCTCCACCTGCTCTACTGTAGTGCTCATCTGCTCCACCTGCTCCACTGTAGAGCTCATCTGCTCCACCTGCTCTACTGTAGTGCTCATCTGCTCCACCTGCTCTACTGTAGTGCTCATCTGCTCCACCTGCTCTACTGTAGTGCTCATCTGCTCCACCTGCTCCACTGTAGAGCTCATCTGCTCCACCTGCTCTACTGTAGTGCTCATCTGCTCCACCTGCTCCACTGTAGTGCTCATCTGCTCCACCTGCTCTACTGTAGTGCTGCTTGTGTTCTCCAATGGGTCACAGGGTGTGAGGTGCAGCGTAATCAGCTGATCATCATTGCCACTGGAATCCTGGTTCCAACCTGTGCAAGTTAAACAAGTGTTATGTTTTGCTTACTTAAAACAGGTGCAGTTCAAACTCATGGTTAACCTCTATATTTGACGTGTTAATCTATTTGAATCGTTCAATCCAATTTAGTAGGTTTGTGGGTGCCAAACTGCAAATGTGGTAAGCTGGAATTTGACATACATGTGTTGTGCTCTTGCTCTCTTTTGGGGAGTGAATAAGACAATTGTTTAAGGGATGGTTCACCCAAAAACTAAATTTCAGTCATCAACGAAAAAAAAGAAAATAAACAGTCATAGTTCCTCATCCCCAAATTTTGTGGAATTACTTTCAAACTTCACAATACTATGCAGAGAAAAACTGTGGCAGTGAACAGGTAGAAAAGTTTTTGGAGACAGTTGTCTTACAAGTTGTAGGCTAGTTTGCCAAATCTTACAAAATGGTTTGAAGGAGGGCTGTTTGGCTGTGTCTAAGGATAACTTAATCTTTAAAAACTTTAATTGTATGAAAAGACCCAGTATTGTGCTAACAAACTCTGTGTTGGTTATATAAAAATGGAAACCTCTCCCAAGTTTCTACTGTCAAGGAGGTCAGAAGTTGACGACTGAATTTATGTTTTAGAGGGGGACATCTCTTTAAGATTTAGGCCTAAACATTGATAAAAAGTCTTTTGCATACTCAACACAAGTTGTAAACTGTGACTTTAAAAATATAGTGCATGCATCTTACCTTCACAAAGGTATTCATAAAATGAACCTATTTTTTGAAGGTAGTCCTGGGCATAGGTGGAGAGTGTGCAGCGAGGGGTTAATATTTCACACTTGTTTTCTTTCTTTTTGGTCTCCTTGCCAAGAAGCAGAACTGGCTTGTATCCAATGGCATGGAGTTTCTCAAGCTGCAATGACAACATTGTGTATTTGCTGTTTAAAGTAATAGAAAAACAACAGCAAAAAAATAAATAAAACTAAGCTTATTAGTTATTTATTGAGTTATTGTTAATGTAGTTATTGAGAATATATAACATCATTGATGAATGCATACAGGTTAATGCGATTCAGGATTTTTTACTTTATGGTGAGTTTAGCTTTTGTATAACCAAGTACGTGCAACCAAGAAAGGCTTATACAGTAGATCTCTTCTATATACAGTAGGAAAAAAAAGCAAAGAAATGAATCTGAAACCATGAGGGTATTATAGAACTTTTTGCAACATTAGTATCTCAGGTTAAGCACCTACATTGGCAAGATTGTGTAACCACTGTACAACTGGACAGTGACAATCTACAGATTTATTCAAAATAAGAACCTTTGTGACTATATGGCCAAATGGGTGAATGCTCCACATACATTTACAGCTGACATGTGCACGTTGTAAAGAGCTTTAAATACTACAGTATGAATGTAGTAGAATGAATGCAGTCCATTTGTTATTTCTCATCCCCTTGATAAGAAAGTTTGATTACTATATTGCACCTGTGATTCTATCATAATGCATGAATTCAGAATTCCCAACTATCACTTATATTTGCAATGTTCCAATTTTGCTGTGGTAGATAATTTAGGACTGTGATGTGTTAAGGCTAAGATGTGATTATTTAAGGGTATTACCATTTAAATGAAAACAGTACATTAAATTACATTCTTGCAAAATCACATTTACATCTGCCTTCAAAGCTGATAGTTAAATTGTACTTTTACATTTGTTCTGACATAAAAGATATAAAATAATAATAATAATGCCTTTCTGACCTTGCACTGGTATGATCACTTAATCACAAATGGTACCACTGAATTTATTCTGACAGTTTAATGTAATGTAAGAAATTGTACATACCATGACAATTGCTTCATCCTTGATGGATGCAATGTTGTGGTTCTTCTTACGACCAACCACCCATTCCTCTCGCTTCTCATCAAAACTCTGAAGCTTCTTCTTGAGCCGCTGTTTCAGAGGCTGCTCCTTTTTTACAATTCAACAGATCTTCTGTCGAAAATAAACTACCCTGACAAAAGGACAATCTTTTTTTGTAACCCCCCTGCATTGCGAGAGGTAGAGATAGAAAGGATGATAGATAATAATAGATAGCTTAGTAGATAGATAGATACATAAATATAGAATAGATAATAATAATAGATAGATAGAGGTTGCTCTTAAAAGTGCCTTTGGGTACGGTAAATCAGGTGATCTATGTTCGGACAGGTTACTCGTTTGACGGGATCTGCAAAGGAGAACAGAAAATGTTAATTATGTAGTGTAGAGTAGTTATGTTACAATAAGGTTTAAAAGGGTACCCCAATAGTGAGAGGTTCCCATTTTCTTATATATACTTAGGGTAAATTAATAAAACTTTTCAATACAATTTCCTGTATGACAGTTCAAAGGCATGTAACATGCGTCTGGGGTTCCTCATCCAAGATTTAAAGGAAACTTCATGTGCAGTAACTTTAGGCAAAGTTATATTGTTATTACTGACACATTACAGTGAAGTTGTGGGTGAACCGCGATGATCGAGAGAAAATGTCATTGTCTAGAGCTCACACAATAATGCAATGCTCCCCTTCAGCTGATATCACTTAAACTACATTTAGCTTTTACTAGTAATCATTACTAGTATGATTATTATTTATTTTTTTTCATTTAGTTGTTTATTTGACATTTTTAAATTTTTGTATGTCACTCTGTAACGGTTCTTTGATTTCTAATGTCTGACCAATTATATCTAACGTTACACCTGTTAATTATACGCACACTCTGAGGAAGGCTGAAGGCCCAAATGCATCAGTGTGCAGTGTTTTAGTTATGTTTCTATTAATAGTGATGATGGCCAAGAAGTGAATAAAGGATGTTTAATTTTTTTTGGACCGGAAGAAGTGTCTTGGATTTCTTTCTATTAATAGAGTTAGCTTATATTGAAGTTAGCTAAGTTAGCCCCGTTTAGCATGCCTAATTTCACAAGTGGTTTATTATTATTGTTATTATGATTATTCGCTGATAAGGAGCAAACCATTGGTCGGGTTTTAATTGCTGCTCTAAATTTTAAACCATGTGAGTTTCATGGCAAAGAAAGGCATCAATTACAACATTTAAACAAAACATGATAATTAGTAATTAGCTGGTAACTTACCTGGACAGTGGTTTGAGCGCAATGAGAAGAATTCCCCCGCGGCCGCGGCCTGCTCCGGAGGCGGAGGATCATGGGTAATGCTGACAGAAATGCCAAATGTAACCTTTACCCCAATTTTTATAAGAGAATAAGGCAGAAAATATATTTTATAATTTCTATACTGTAATAAACGTGTGTGTCTCTAATTAACGCAGTCTCGTATATTTGTATATGTAACGTAACTTATAGTATGTGTGTAGTGTATGTATAGTATGACCGCAAGGAATCGCGGGTTTATAATAGCAAGTAGATTACAGAATATAAAGCAATAAAAAGAAGGACATTTCCGGATTATATGTAGTAATAATGCTTGAATAAAAAAAAAAAAAAAAAGGAAAGAAGAAAAAAAAAAAGAGAGAAAAAAAAAGAAAAAAAAAAAAAAAAAATAACAAAATCAAAAAAAATTCCAGCCTTCTTTGGTACCCAGTGGCAAAAGGACCAACGTGGTGAGGGCACGAAAAGATATTTTCCTTTGAAATACATTCGATGGAATTTCGTGCTGAGTGACCAAAAAGAGGGAAATTCGTTGTCATGAACACATTCAATAAGATTAACTTTCGTGACTAATCACGACTGCCGGTGAGACTGTGTTGTATAATCAGGAACCCGGTGCATCTACCAACCAAGGAAACGTGAAAAAAGATTAACCCAGTCACTTTGTTTTGGTAAACCTTTTTCTGCAAGCCTCTGAGAAAACGAACAAGTCTTATTTCGCTCCCTTGGTGACGTTGCAAAGGGGTCTTATTATAATATTTCTGCCCCTTAATCTGTAAGTTTACACCCACGGCGCCGTCATTTTGATTTCACAAGTGACAACGGTGTACTAGCTCTAATGCTATGGCGAAAGTTTGAGAAAAACATGCTAACTGTTCTGTGTTTGGCTGCACAGACAGCACAGAACACTGTTTAGATTCCCAGCCTCAGAGCAGACAAGAGAGCAGAGGATTTATTGATTTTTTACTGTATATTGCTGCTGCCACTAGTGTTGTTTTTGGCGGCCTGTTTTAATTTTAGTTTTAGTCTAGTCTTTGTGTGAAGCTGTCATTTTAGTTTTTATTAGTTTTAGTCACGTTCATACTCTTTTTAGTCTAGTCATGTTTTAGTCAACTAAAAGTCTGAGCATTTTTGTCTTATTTTAGTCAGAATTGTCCATGACTATTTTCGTCTAGTTTTAGTTTACGAAAACTGATGACATTTAGTCTAAAAATTCTGAATATGAAAATTGTATTTTAGTCTCTTTTAAAAATGCAATTCTTTTTAACCCAGTCAATATAGTATAAGTACCTAGTAGTATAAACGAACCAAATTTTTTTTTTAGCCAAACCCATTTCAAACAAGGTTCTTATTATATTATTGTTACCTTATACTCAAGAATACATCCATTCCAGACATGGAAGATGCTTTGATTTGAATTTACAACATTTATTTTTACCAACCAAACATGTTAGAAGTACACACACACATAAATTTAAATAAAGACGAACCCCGGCTGGCCGGCCATCGGTCCCTTTCTCTGTGTCAGACTTAACTTTGTTTGGTTTTCATCTTCTAAATCAGTGTTTCCCAACCTTTCTTTAGTCATGGCACCCTTTGGAAATTTTTACAAATTTGTGGCACCTTACAAAATTAATTTTGTCACAATATTGGAATTTCTAACTTCGATATGATAATTTACAAAGTATAGATATTCGGTACAACAGGTAAGAACTGCAGAATATAATGTCATACAGATATTTTAATATTATAAAAAAAAAATTGTCCATCAATGGTGGCAATCAGTAGGCTAATTTCTAATGAAGAGACCAATTTATATGACAGATTTTAATGTAGGTTTTTATTCATATGTAAACATTGTGAGATAACTAGTTATAATGGTAATTAAACAAAGTTTTGCTCTCTCAGTGTATTTTTGATTTTACAGTTGGGTAATTTTGTTGCAGTAGCATGAGATAGCGTGATTTAAAACTTTGAATTGAATAAATGACAAGTAAGCAGTCAGTAATAAAATAAGAACAAATAATGAAATGACTAATGATAGCACAAATAAAAACAACCACGATAGGCCTACAAATGAAATAAATTGCTTTTTAATTTTTTCAGGTAGGTCTAACACACAGTTAGGGCTATTAAGAGATTTTTTTTTTAACCAATTATCCAAATAATGTTTAATCCTAGAAAGCTATTAACATCACAGGACACATGAGCATAGCGGTTAGCAGATCAATGAATGAGAGGGCAGCGTTACCAGAGTTGCCCATTTACCACACCTTGTTACAGCACAGTAGGCTATTGCAAACAGAAACAATACTGTACTACATCAATGTTTCCTGTCGGCTCAATTTTTGAGTGGACTTTTCTGTTCCGATGAGCATGAACGGTATATAGTGGAGCACTCACATGCGCCGTGGAGCGACTGAGCATAGCGCACACGCATAGAGGTCACACCCCCTGAAAGTGAATCCTGACGGTGACTATAATTTCGGCAGCCGGAATTTCGTGCATCTGCTATGATTGTCGACATTATAAATTGATATTATAGAAAGCTCTGCTGCTTTTTGAACATTTTAAGCATTTAAAAAATATTAAAACATGATTTTTAACACGGCACAACCCGCGCTCGACAGACCCCGGTTGGGAAACACTGCTCTAAATAATGCCGTGAGTGGGGCTTGAGGAAGTGACGTCGTCTGCGCAGTGTGACCTGATGCAGCCGCTGAAGCGAGACTCAGGAAACAGAAATACTGCTAAATAATAATAATAACGCGACTAAACATGACGAAATAATGTTATAACATTTCGTTTTGTCTCGTTTTGTTCAACGAAACTGGAGACATTTTAGCATAGTTTTAATTTTGTAAACCACATTTAGTCTCGTTTTTATTCGTCAACAATATTGCATTATACATTTAATTATAGTCATCGTCACATGACCAGAATTTACGTTGCGTCTCGTCTCGTTTTCGTCACGTGATATAGGTTCATTGACGACGATATTTAGTCATAATTTTCGGTTGACGAAAGCAACAAAAACCTAAAGCCGGCCACACAGATTTAAAATAAACATGCAATTTATTTCCCCGCTGTTTACCTTCACAGACATAACCGACGGTTTTTTGTGTGAATGAGAACTTAGTTTAGAACTCACATGCTGTGTGGTAGCCGCTTTCTGTCCGTGTGCTTCGGCTGTGTGCTCTCAGAAAATCGTATATCAGAAGATTAAACTAATATGGTTTAAAACGCATAATTTCAGCGCGATAACCATGATAATCATAACCAAAACAGATGTTTTTAGCAGGTCCGAGCTGTGAAGGCGCAGCTCTATTCTGGAAAAGGGGGCGGGAGCAGCAGCTCATTTGCATTTAAAGACACAGGCCCGAAAAACAGCTTTCCACTCAAAATAGGCATTTTCAAAATGATATAATAAATTATCTGTGGAGTATTTTGAGCTGAAACTTCACAGACACATTCTGGGGACACCAGAGACTTATATTACATATTGTAAAAATGGCATAATATGTCACCTTTAATTAAAGAGCATGGTAGTAATTTGTGCCTATTGGCAAGTGAACAACACAGATACAATGCTTATGACACACACAGGGCAGCAGCACACAAACATGCCAAATATTAAAAATAAAAAGGATTACAATGTAAAAGATTATTATTGTGCCCCGTAGATGGTCTGTTCACGCGCTTTAACCTTGCGCCCAGATCAGAACTTTCCTCTCTGTGAGCTGTTCATTTCTTCGTTCTTGCAAATTCCGCCATGGCAGGAGAGGAGAGACCCCCTCATGATGATTGTAAAGCAATTTCGGTGTACAGCAATACACAACAAAGCGCTACATGAATGCCTCTTTCATTAATTTATTCATTAATTCATTATATAATTAACAACTGTGATGATATATTGTATAAATATGAACTATACTTTTGAAATTAAAGCTGACATGACACATCTTTACATATTAGCATGCACAAAAGGAGCTTTGGAGCTTGAAAGCCACTGGATGTAGTAAAAATGACAATGCATGAATTATATTTTTGGGACCAATTCAAGAGACACGTTATATTTTTTTCCCCCAGATTTTCCCACTTTTTCCCTGCCTTCTCTGGGCTGACTTTGTCAGCGAGACCCATCTCTTGAAGGACAGCTCTGAAACATAAAAAGTTCACAAATTCAACACTTTAACCAATCCAAGTGCACACACACTGCAGTGAGTAGTGAACACACACACACCCAGAGCAGTGGGCAGCCATATTGCTGTGCATGCCTTGCTCAAGGGTCTCACCGCAGTCGTGGTATTGAGAGTAGAAGAGAGAGCTGAACATTCACTCCCCCCACTGACAATTCCTGCCAGATAGAACCTGAGATTCAAACCTGCAACCTTTGGGTTACAAGTTCAGCTCGCTAACCATTAGGCCACAACTGCTTCCATTAATTTCAAGACTGAATAAAGATGCAAACAGTAAAAGTAAGTGCTGTAAGCATAATATAAATATATCCTCTTGCATAATTAATTCTATCAGTTTCTTATGGACATTACATTTTATAGCAGCACTCACTGTCCTACCTGAAAGTAGCATTTTGGCTAAACTGTTCAAAAACAACATATTTACTTGCGTGTTGACAAATGGAAATTAGGATGCCAATGGTGGATGTCTTTCGAAAAACCAGCACATAAAATAAATAAATAAAAAATCGTCAAAAATAAATATTTTATTTGTTATATATAAAATATCTGTCCATAACATAAACTATTCTTTCATATAACTCAATATCATTTTGTTCTTTATTGTTGCTCTTTAACTTTATCGTGTCATAGAAATAAAATTGTAATTTAGCTAGACCTACATTTCTTGAGCTTCTAAGCGCCTTTGTGACTGACTGAGAAAAACAATTAAACTTTTTTTTTTTTTTTTTTACTTAAAAAAATGTTTTATCATCACCGTGTGATGTTGTTATAAACTGATTTCACTGCCTAAAATACTAAATACTATCAGACTTACTCCCATCCACGCTGAGCAGCATTTCTTTTGCCAGTGAACAAGTGATTCTTCTCAGCCGGATGAGCTTTTCCACATCTAGATCGGACCCTGTGGTAATTATTTAGGCAACTCCAAGCTCCAGTAGTAACAAAATGATTTGTTTGTAATCTTTCATGAAAACTAATGCGTATAAATCTTAATTTAACAATTAAATAATAAATGATAAAGAATCTTACATCTGTAGGATTCTGCTCTGGATGCCATCTTGTGGTCAGACGCAGGAATTAATTTGGTGCGCAACCCTCACAGTGCATTATGGGTATTACACTGGTTGTACACTCATTATTGCGGTGCATTGTGGGATTGGAAGAGTGCACTTGATAACATTCACTATGGTTTCGGACACAAATGGCTGTTCCCTCAAACAGTGCCCTATTTAAGGCTATAGGGGCAGTTTCAGACACAGCCAAGATCTGACTAGCATACCAGTCAGGTGTGTTTAATTAGGGTTAGAGCTAAACTCTGCAGGACAGTGGCCCTTCAGGACCGAGTTTGGACACCCCTGGCTCCAGTGTCTGTGCTCCTGCATGAGCTCGTGTTTTTTACACTCATATTTGGAACAAAACCAACGTGGTAAAATTGTTTGGCGGAATAAAAACACAGTACACATTGAGTAGAGGTACTGAATTTTATTTAGAGACCAAAACATTCAGAAGTTGTTTTGGAAAGCTTGAAGCATGTGACACACCAGTTGGTTTAGCTGCTCTTCATCTCCGGTCACTGCAGCTTCATGTGTTTCCATGCTTTATGGCTGCAGGATGAATGGAAAACATCATGTTTTTTTTTTGTGTTTTTTTTCTTGCTGTGAGATGGCGAGTCTTGTGGACCAATCTGCTTGTTTGAGTCTTTCCTATTTTCTGCAGAGTTCTAAGTATTGTGAAGCTGTTGCTGTCTCATTACATGTGGCTTTACACATTCAAGGCGTTGTCACACTTCTGCTCTTTGTTTTGTTTTGTTTTGTTTTGTTTCCAGGAAGACTTTAACCCAAAGCCTTTAACTTACACTAGCAGGGTTTGCTCTGTACGGTGTGATTTTACTTTATCATTAGTAAATAAGTAAACAAACAAACAAACAAATACATACATTTCCCTATACAAATGGTTAAGTTTATATAGTTTATATATCTTCGTGTGTATATTTATTTGTGTATATTCAAATAATAGACAATTAACAAAACATTTTGATTTTGCAGGCTTTTGTCATGCTAGTGTAAACATAAATACTGCTTATAGCAGTGTGTTATGACCTAATCATTTATGGTACATTAATCTGGGATAGATGTATAATGACATCAATGATTATGAAATGCATTAAGTTACAAATCAACTCTTTCTTGTTTTTGTTACATATTCTCTGTGCCTTGTCTTGGAGTTTTATGTAACTTCCTGTCTCCCGTGGTGTTTGTAGTCCGTTTGTTCATTGGTTCCCCTTGATTAGTCTTCCCTGGTGAGTCTTGTTATCTTGTTAAGTTTGTTAGACCCCTGTCTATATATAGCCCTAGTGTTTCTTTAGTTCTAAGTATTGTGAAGCTGTTGCTGTCTCATCACATGTGATTTTACACATTCAAGGCGTTGTCACAGTTCTGCTTTTTTTTTTCTTCCCAGGAAGACTTTAACCCAAAGCCTTTAACTTACAGTAGCAGGGTTTTGCGCTCTCAATTTTGGGCTACCATCCACTCCCATTATAAAGCAGGGATTAGCCTGGACATTATTTAACATAACTCTGATTGTATTCGTCTGAAAGAAGAAAGTCATATACACCTAGGATGGCTTGAGGGTAAATCATGGGGTATTTTTCATTCGATTAAAAAATGTTGGGTTAAGTGAAATAACTTAGTATAAATAGGTAGTTTAATGTAATCAATAGTACTCTCATATGTTTTTACACTCCAGTCTAGTAGGTGGCACTAATGCACCTATTAAGTTGAGTTGCCAACCGCCAAAAAAACCTGGAAGAAGTTCCTTATGAGTGGTTGAATGTAATTGTTGTCTGTTTGCCTGTCATTCTGTTCTCTGTTCCCTGTGGTTTTTGGTTTATTGTTTGTTCTAGTTTTTCCATTAAATACTTGCACCTAGAGCTTTGCCTCTGCCTTTTCCCTCAGCTTCTCCGCAACATAAAAGTTGTTCACTGGCATGTGTCTTTGACTAGTGCATCTTTGAGCCTACATTTATTATAAGTAAAATACTTAAGTACCGTTAAAATCAGATACTCTAAGAATTTTACTCAAGTTGTTTTGGAATTGGTGACTTGTAACTTGTAGTGGAGGAATTTTCACAGTGAGGTTTCTGTACTTTTACTCAAGTATTGAACTCTTTACACCTCTGCATTGAAGTCAAGTGTAATGTGATAGTTCCAACATTAAACTTTCAAGTGTACAATATTGTTAGTCCCAAGATTTTTCACTTCTGTGAATAAATACTTAGCTCCGCAAGATTTTAACACATTCCCTGGTCTACTGGTAACATTTTTGTTAGGTGTGTCAGAGGTTCTGGGTTTGAATCGCCTTTATTGTTTAATTGCTTTTTTTTCTCATTAAATCCAAAGATGCTCATTTCTCATCAGTGATTGCATATCAAGAGCTGGGATACGTTTGTGTCTTCACTGGTATGAATAGAGAGTCTCTGCAATAGTGTTAGTGATTAATTGAAGGGCTCGTCTATGTGAAGACGTGCACAAGCGCTGATATAATACTGTTCCCTTATCACGGCGGCAATGAGCACTCGGCACGATTACAGAAACAACACATTCCAGCGCAAAATCACCGCTTGTCAAATGAACAAAATCAATGCTCTTCTAGTCAACTGGAGATGATTCATTTGTATTAGGTACATCCGTGACGCGAGATGTTTTGAAAAGTGGTGGGGACAGTATCGACCCTGGGAAAAAGTTGTGGGGACAAGTCCAACCCGTTCCAAAATTATGCCTGTGGGTCTTGCAGACTAAAATGGCCACCATGGCCGAACCAAAAAGGGGTTTTCAGCTTGATGCCATGGGACAGCGGTTCTCAATTCCAGTCATCGCGTACCCCCGCTCTGCACATTTTGTATGTTTCTCTTATTGCTTCAGACATTGACTGCAAGTGCCCTGCGAAGTGGACATTACCGGATATTCCGCCATGATTCCAGTTTGAAGGGAGCGTATATGTTCCATAAAAAGGGCATTTAAGTGTGCGAGACGTGAATTTAAATTGTCCACGGTTTCGCATACAAGTAACGTGAGTTATCAATTATATTATTTTTTTTTTTTCAAGTAACTGTAAATAAGGCTTTTGCTTTAAAGTACAAGACAAATATTTGGCGTTTACTTTTTCACACAAGTTTACTTTGTTTTCCAAATAGGAGGAAATGTGAGTGAGGTGCAGAGGCACTTCCTTCAGCTTGAGGCTTATTAATTTACTTTTGGTGCGAAAGGGCATTTACAATTGCTTCAACTTGCCAATCAACAACTTGTTTTTTTGCAAGTAAACCATGCTCAGGTGACAAAAAGTAATGCAACTAGTTACTTTTTTATGGAGTAATGCAATATTGTAATGCATTACTTTAAAAGTAACTTTCCCAAATGTTTTGAGGTGCAATGATAAAAACGCCAAAGTTTATTAGGGGAACGCAAATGTTTTACGAGAGAACGTAAGCACATTGCAAGGTCATTTTTCTGCAGATCTCTTTCCTCCATCACCAATTCCCACCTCCCAAAGGTGCTCTGTATGTTTCTATATGCTCGATTTGCAGCACATCAGACTAAGAACTTTCTTTAGCTAACAGGTGCTGACTTTGTATATTATAGAGATATTTATATTCTAGAGGTATTTATAACCAACTAGGGTCCCCTTAGGATTAAAACTTGGCCATGTAGTTCCACTTACACCATAATATTTGTGATTTATATGAGGTAATTTTTAAATTATGTAGCTGTTTAGTAAAACAATTTTTCAAGTAATAGAGTGAACTGCTACAGTGTTACATTTTTCTTGGCAATATTTTGCAATAAAGAAAGAGTAAAGACATTTGTTTGCAGTGTCTTCTGTCGACTCTTTAGAATCAGAACTAGAAATGTTCGATTCTGGAATACTTGACTCTTTTGAATCGGTCTCAGGCATTTAAACATATATATTAACTTATATCATGAAAACTATGAAGTAGGTTCAATGTAGCAAGCCTATTGTGTATTTATCTGTACTTTTTCTGAAGTGTAGCTTTCGGTTTAGATCAGCTAAAGTTAGCTTAGCTCATTTTATATTTGATGTTTTGCAACGCTTTGTAGCTAAATACACAGTAAAACATTTCAAAGCAGATTTTGACAGGATTTAAAAATTTTGTTTTTAGTTCACAATTTAGCAGTTTAGATAGCTGAGATTTGGTGACAATATTAATGATCAATCCGCTGAGATTTGCTGTAAAATATTTAAAGGAACACTCCACTATTTTTGAAAATAGGCTCATTTTCCAACTCCCCTAGAGTTAAACAGTTGAGTTTTACCGTTTTCGAATCCATTCAGCCTCTCTCCGGGTCTGGCGGGGGGGGATCACTTTTAGGCTGTAGCTTAGGCGGAGTAAGATCATTGTGAGGCTGTAGACCGATTACATCCTTGCTTGTGGGGGGGGGGTAACAAACTAATACAGGTTAACTGATTTATAATAATCGATTTTGCTTTAGTATACTAAACTTGAATTATAGTATATGTAATGTAATGTTAATGCATTTAGATGTTACAAAGTGGAATAATTTTTCTGGTCTCTTGCGTTATTAATTTAAGAAAAAAAAATAAAAAAACGTAATCTAAACATACAGTCCCTACAATTAGATTTTGTTACTAACTACAGTTTTCATCATGTAATCTGTAATCAGTAACGGACTACACTTTTTAAGTAATCTACCCAGCACTGTATAGGCTTTGATTTGATATTGAGAATCATGAAATCTGTAAGGGTTTGGTTTCAATACATTTTCTATATAGCTTTGGTTATATTATAACACTGGTTATAGTAGTAATGATACAGGCTGTAGAAAGAGTCAGCGTGATCAGCAGCACTTTTACTGTGTTCTCCCTTCTGTAACATTTCTGCTCAATAAAATTTTAATTACTCATGAACAGGCCTCCCGTAATCATTTAGCTGGTTTAGTGCCATTATTTCCCTCACTCCCTTCTCATTTCCAAACCTCCTCCAGTCCCTCTCTCTGCCCCTCTCATTTAGAAAATATTGATTTACAATGCATTTTATTGTTGATTATACACTTAAATGGCCTTAAAGGGCACCTATTATGCCCCGTTTTAAAAGATGTAAGTTGGACTTGGGTGTCCCCAGAATGTGTTTGTGAAGTTTCAGCCCAAAATACCCAAAAGATAATTTATTATAACAGCTGGAAAATGTCATTT
>JADLZN010009993.1:2500-27500 GCA_018155175.1 Sinocyclocheilus anophthalmus
CTTGACCAGATCGATGGATGAGAAAAACTAAGAGATCATTCTGTTATCACTTACTTCATCACGAAATCCTGAATCTTGGTGGTTTGTGAGCCAATGTGAATCGTGTTGAGTCTGTAATCATGGCTGGATGATGATGAGGCTGCAGGAATAACAAACAGGCTCAGTTCTAGGATAGCATGAAGCATTATCTTGCAGTGTTAGTTAAATTGATTCCATTCATCACTCACAGGTGTTTGATTGAATTTAAAAGAAATGTTTGCAAATTCAGAATGAGTCACTTAGAATGCTAATGAAATTATTCAAATGCATTTAACCTTTTTGTTTTTTTTTTAGTGGTGCACCAGAAGTGATTTAAAAGGCAACATTAAATATGTTGTATGTGCAGTTGAGGTATTAAGGTTGAACTTGAAGAATGTAAAAAAATAAATAATAAAAAAATAAATAAAATTCAAGGAGGATTCATGAAAATTGCTTTATTTAGTACTGAATATTTGTAATAAGCCATTTCCTATAACAGACAAATATTTTGACAAAATATTAACTGAATTCATACAAATGAAGCCGTTCAAAGATTTACAAATGCTTGATTCTTAAAAGCTGTAAATGTTCACTGATACTCGAGATGAAACCTACAAAAGAGGATGACTTATGAAGATCTTGTTTTCTTTCTTTCTTTCTAACTGATCTGAACAAAAAGAGATGCAGTGTACTGATCAACTATCTCAAAATATATAAACAATTTTAATTAATTCGTGTAAGAACACAGTATAGACCAATTCAGAGTAGACGTCACAGGTACATCACTTGCAGCTGCGCGCACATAGTGGTTGCAGAAAAACACTGGGAACAAGTGGAGGTAAATGGGTAAAATAAAATAAAAAATATATTTTCGTGCCTTTTGATGTCAAGATCGGAATGCAAATAATTGTTATAGAATACTGTCGTCAAAGACGCCATTTGAAGCCAAATGCGGATGTTTAAATGGGCATACTATGGATGAAACCTGCTATGATTACTCTAGTTTTAAAGCATAAATTCGATTTAAACAATAGATCTACATAATATTCACATATGCTGTTCATAGGGGACGTATTGTGTTAGCCCTACAGTCACAGCATGAAATATTATTTAAACCTTACTATTAACATTTTTACATAAAATTTATTTTTTTATCTCACAATTCTGACTTTTTTCTTGCAAATGCAAGTTTATATCTCCTAATTTGGACTTTATAACTCGACTTAACTCAAAAATAGTGAGTTTGTCAAATCTGAGGGAAAAAGCCAGAAGAGCCGAGGGGAAAATAGAGAATGACCAGTTGTTTTTCATTAGAATTGTGAGATATAATCTCTGAATTGCGAGAATAAAGTCAGAATTCTGAAATATTTACCTTTTTTTTATATTTATTCTATGGCTCCATAGACTGCCGCTTGATAACCCTAATTTTCTGCCTCCAGATAGGCTCCGCCCACAACAAACGTCACCCCTTTTTCGGATCTGGTTAAAAAAAAAAAAAGACTATCGCACTCTATAAACAGCATTCATTGAATAACAGCGCTGGGTGACAAGCTCTTGTAATATGCGGAGAACATTTTGAAAATGACATCTAATCAATATAATCTATAATCTTTTTTTTAACCTAACTATTTTGTACCCTATCCGTGTAATTCTCTAGCTGTAAAGACTCTCTCTCCCGGGAATTCTGCAACCCTGATGCGCGCGCATCCTGAATGTTTACAAACCTATAATTGGTTTAGGTGAACTGCCTCCATTTGTGTGTATTCAACTTACTATTTTTGTTTTTAAAAAAAGGCAACATGGCAATTTATTAACCCCTTTAGATTAATTTTTTTAATTTGCGGATTTTCAGCAGAATGTATGTGATTTTATGCCCCAGCGTGTGTAAAGATACTGGAAAAAAGAGATATTTCAGACCAAAGAAATCATAAGCCCTCAAACCATCTTAGGTCAGCGGTCCCTTTCACCACTCTATATCGTACACTAACACCTCAGTAGCTCATAAAAACACATCTACAGCGGTGGTGTGTGATCCAGAAGCCATCGTCCAGCGGCTGGCAGAACCGGGACTTGGTTGCCCAGAAACACAGCTGTGTGTGCGAGAGCGTCTCCTTGCGTCTGGAGCCCCTGAAGACCCGATGTGTTTCGCTTAATAAGAAAACCACCCGAGGGTCCCACAGTAAACAGCAGCTATGTGTCTGTGCTGAGGGTCACGGGGGACATTGATATGTGTTTGTCCCAGAGCTGATGTTTAATGCTATCGGCATGTCTCTGGATTCATGAGGATCTCTAGACGCCTGTGAGAGACCTCACCCAATCCACGGACATACATAGCATTTCACCATCCACAGTTACCCATCAATCAGGCTTTCTTGTTGAATTCAACAGATATTAATGATGGATGAAAAATTGTACGTTTTGAAACCTGCCCCAGACCAGTCAGCATGAATTTTGTAGGGTTCTTCTGTAATAGAAGAACATGGAGTTGTAAATGAGTCGTATGAGGAACCCTGAGGTACGAGACGCTCGCTGTGTTTATCAGGGTGGGTGTGTCATACTAATCCTGATCTAGGCCTCAGGAGAAGGGATTCAAGGCCCAAAAGTGCTTTAGTCTGGTTAATTGGAAAGAAACCAGTAAGCAGGGGTATTCTTGGAAAAATGCACTGTTAAATGAAAGAAAAAGCTGAAAGAGGGTATGACTAATAAAGGAGTTACAATTCAAAGCCTTTTGCAAATTATTGGAAATTAAGATGAGATCCTTTACCATTGTAATGGATGAAGCTAGGGCTGATAGGGCCGTAGTTCACTGACAAGCTACACAAAATCGCATTCAAAATCGGCAAAGAATCGCCTACGCCTTACTACTACGGCTCTGTGTAGTAAATGCTGCTCTATCTGAAAGCACGTGCTGGAGATTTACTACTAATCACAGAACCGGCTTTCCGACGAGATTCGCAGAAAATCATCAAATCAAAAACAAAACTAATTAAATGAAGATGAACTTGGATTCCATCGGAAGGGCTCATCCCTATGCCCTTATCCCTTCAAAGTGTTCACCCTCTGGTGTGAGAGCTTTGAAGGGTTGAAGGGTGTAGGCGACGAAACCACTGTTTCTGAAGTGCCCTTCTGCGTCATCACGTGCCCACACGGAGGCGCTGTCATCATAGAAAGAATCTGCGCAAAGGATCATGGGAGCCCGAAGTGTCCATCATCAGTTGTACACTTCAAAATCCTTCATTCCGAAGGGCCCTTTGAAGTGGCCAGTTTTGAGCACTTCAGTTTGGAATGACCCTTCAGTATGGCGGCCATGATTGTTTTAACTCCGAAGTGCCCTTCGGAGGGCGATATATCCGTTTGGAACGCACCGTGTGTGTGACTTCTCATCAGAGAGGAAGGACGTCTGAGGTGATGTTCTCTTCAGTGCTTGGCCTTCTGTCTGCAATACTGAATAGTGCTGGATATCATAGACTTCATTGAAACCACTTCCCATGCAGATGCTTCTCATTATTGCCATTTAGAAGTCTTACGGAAATCTTACAGACTCTGTGAAATCAACCTGTGAGCTTTGTGTTGATGTCTGTAGCTGAGCTCTACATGATGACAACATTCATTTCAGCACATGCACAGACTTAAAATTCTTTTAAAATTAATATGTAAATAATGATCATGACTTGTCCTACACTAGACATTTTGTCCAGTCTGATGTTCTCTAGAAAGAGACCTAAAACACCTGAAACTGACTAACACCTGATACCGTTGGCTATATAAAAAGAAATCTGTGTTTAGCTCTGTCCTCTGGGGGTTTGCCATTACAACGACGGGGCTGTTACTGAAAAGGAAGTGGGATATTTGTGTGATGTGAAGGTAAATTAAGGTTTCCATTCATTGGGTGAGCAGCTTTTTGTCCCGGGGCCATTTTTCTGGCCTCATCCCTGCAAACAGCCTGTAGTCTTTCACAGAGCGACACTGCAGACATCAAACACACAACCTGTGATGAAAAGATGCCTCAAAGACATGAGTCCTCTGAATGAAAAGGGAAAATGTTTTAAAATTTCACAGAGAGAGGCGAGCAGGACCTGGGCTTGGCTTGGACAAAAGCACTCGTTCACTGCGGTGAGGAGCATGTGTTTACTCCATCTGACGCTTGGTAAATGCAGTCGCACAAAAGCACAGGTCACTCTCTGATGGAAATGCCAGTGAATCAGTGTTTGGGTTTGAAGGCATTAAGTGGAAACGAATCAATGCGCTTAAGAGACAAATATCACCGTTGATGCCATGACTGCATCTTTTCCTCACAAGGTTTGTACTTTACAAATGCCTCTGCTTGGATAATCGTGTGCATTAGATTTAACTTTTTAAAGGAGGACACCTGATGTGAACCGCATGACTGGTGACCTTCAGTGATTACTGGGACTAAACATAAGTAGCTTTATGTTGATTTATCTGACATGGACATTTGTGTGTTGACCCTTGACCTGACGGATGATTGTACATCCTCTTCACCTGCTGTCCACGGCAATGACTGGACGACCTCCATTCTCGTCCAAACACACAAGTAGATAAAGAGGAACGCATCATTTAAAGCAGAAGTTACCCTGCAGAGATCAGGAACGCCTTTCCTTGAAGTGACCTCACATGCCCCTCATTAGGTCGACTTAAATATCTGAGTCAGACATTTAAAGGTAATCCACTGAGTTTAAATCAAGACAGTACAAAAGTAATGTAATATCATGCAAACCCTCTTTACTCTGTGCTCCTGAAGGGCTGTTCAGTGCTCACGACCAAGGCTACAGCACTCGAGCCTGTCAGACAGGCTTTATGTGTTTATTTAGCACTGTGCATCTACTGTGAGGGGATCAGAGAGGCGCTGGCTGATTAGGGGCATTAGACCCAGCAAAAGCAGCTTGGGTTCCCGAGAGCAGGTCGGGGCATGTCCTCGATGTCGTCTTCAGGGAGTGTTGGGAATGGGAGCTCTCTGACATTTCATTTTCTCTCCAGCTGTGGTAAATGTCACTTCAAGTCTGGAGAAAGATGTTCGCTTGACTGGGTCGCCTCTCACCACATATGTCAGCTCGCTGAGACCGGCCGCCTTTGATTGGGAGACGAGGCTGTGCTCGAGCGCTGGAGCTCTGTGCCTGCTGTCCACTAAATGTGGCCTGAAACCACTGCGGCACGCTGTCATTCTCTTGGAAAGCGTGTTAGTGTTGTGTTCATGTACGCCGGCTTCTGCTCTGGTTATTGTGCTAAAAGCCCCGGTCAGCAGGACCTCAAAGATGCATTACGTGCTGCTGAAGGCTTTTGCTGGGGTCCAGATGAAGCTGGTTAACCGTGATCTTGTGCGGTCACACAGGTGCATGCACACGTTTGGTGGATATATGTGTCCTGGCTGCTGTTTGAGATCAGCAAGATGGTAATGATCTGTGCCATGGACCGTAGCGCTCACTTCACAGTGTGAATCACAGAGAGACGTGCTCATCACATCGAGTCAGGTGTAGTCTGGATGGCGTTGTCTTACCTGGAGAGATCGTCAGTCCATCACACAGTGTTCCTGTCTCAGTGTTTGTGCTCTTCTGATGCGAGGCGGTCATTAATATCCCGTTGAGTGACGGTTCCTGACACGGATCTGTCAGAAAGCCCACTGCGCTTACGATTTGTGTCAAGGACCCCATTCCACCATTAATCCATTTGCCAACTTTAATTTCACTGGCTATTCATCCTGTTTAATCAGCCCTTTCCCATCATGCAGTATTGATGGCTAACAGGAGCTGGAGAGACGTGGAACGAGCTGTGGATAGTTGGTATTGACAGGTAGAGAGCGGCTCAGACGCGGGGCTGATTGAAGCTGCGGGGGTCCTGCAGACGGGCTTTTAGTGGGGCATCACAGCCACGAGGAGACCGCATCCAGCCAATCTCCCGTCAGACCTGTCTGCCGTCTTCATGCTCCAACACCTTCCATTTAAACCTATTTGCGAGTACACTGAGGAGAAAACAACTCAAATGTGTGTGTGGAGAGAGGTCATGTGCGTGTGCCCCCGATCAATAATTTAGCAGAGTGACATATTTTTCACATTTTGAAGTGCTCCCCCGGTGTTTTGATGGCTGGGAGAACAGCCGAATAGTGACAAGACACAGAGTTTGGAGTTTGTGATGAGACCTGAGGGCCGTCTGCAGAGATGAGAGTAAAAACCATGATGACGACACAGCAAGAGCTCAAATAAAAGTCAAAAGAGACGAGAAACACCAATGCTGAAGTTTACACTCCCTCAGAACGGGCCTAGAAAGAGAGCAAATAGAACCAAACACGTGAGGTCAAAGTGCGTAATGTAAATGCCATAAAGGGCGACTGACTAACGGATGAAGTAATTTAAATGAACCCTCTTACGGAGTCAGCACTACAGATAAAAACAACATTAAACTGCAGAAATGAGTTCAGCGCTTTTAAAAGCAGGCCTCTGTTATCTCTCATTAGATGGGTGGCTCGGTGTGGAGGCTTCTGGGTAAAGGAGCAGCGACCGGGCAGGGACGAGCTCTTTGACAGCTGATATTAAACATTAGCACATCAATGACTTTAATCAGAGCTCATTTGCATACTCAGTCTCATCTCATCGTCAGAGTATTCATTCAAGACACAGTCAGACCTACTTATGAAGGAAGAGCCTCTCGCCCGGCCTCCGTCAGTGTCTTCATCTGTAAGCGATCATCCACGATGAAGAATTCTCTCATAAGTTCATTGTTCAGCATCTCAGCCTCAGGGCCTGATCTCATGAGTGAAGCTGATAGATAGAGCAGATCAAAATAAAATATTTTGTTTACCTGAATATCATGTGATCAACATCATAGAACTGCGAACATGCGAATGTGTTGTTAAATTACATAAATATTGAAATCGCAGGGAGACTTCATGTACATCTTTGAGCTCAGGGTGAACAGAAGAAGCTGGGAATCCCTGGATTAAAGAATTAAGACTAGGCTGAGGGAATGGTTGAACTTCTCAGGAGACAAATGATGCTAATGTTGCTTAGAGCCCCTGGAATCATTAAAGATCTTTTGGAGAGTCTCACACAGTGCATTAGTGATTATAGTGACCTTGCAGAAACAACCTGTCTGTGGCACATCTGCAGTTAGTTTGTGATGTGTGGATTCCTGAATATACAGTGAAGGGTTTGAGGGAAAAGTTCTTGTTCAAAATAGAACCGCTGAAGATTTTTTGGCAAGAGAGAGCTGAATTGATCAGTTTCTGATTCCTTGAGCATCACATACAGTCAAACCAAAAATTATAGCCAGATATACATTTGAATATCTTTTTACTAGTGGGTGCAGGACACTATAGTTCATTTATGTAAGTGAGGATAGCAAAATAAAGTCAACTGTGACTTATTATACCCAAAAATTCTTTATACAGTGGACTACCAGTAAAATTAATAAAAATTAGATTTGACACTTTGACTTGAGCATGTGTTGTTACATGCCTTTCTATCAAAGTTATCTGACATTATCAAGATGAATTTATTCTGACACAGTTTAACTCTTGAGCTATTAAACTCTTTGTGGTAATTAGTGTGACATCATTTATAGCTGCGAATTTGAGATTAGCTGAACTCCAGAAATCATGTCCCGCTGGTGAACACAGCCTTTGAGGTTTGCGTGTTTAGTTTCCATGTGTGTTGTATAATGCACGGAGTGCGAGGGAGAAAGGTGTTCCCAGCCGAGCGATGGCCATCATCTCTAAGCCCTGGGCATTAATATATTGATGCGTGGAGATAAAACCTGTGAAATAAAGTGACCGGTAATTACATTTGCCTGAAACGGAAACTAATCAGGGGACTCTCATCAAGGTCCGCTTATCATTAGTCTCAGCAACTTCACACAAACCAAACAATTAGCCGACTTTACTTTAAGTGTATCCCAAACATTTGAGAAACTGCTTAAAGCTCAGAACACATCAGTGCTGGTCACAGAGCTGCATTAGAGGCTGTCAGAGAATTCTCCATGTGCCACATATAGAAAATGGCTTTATTGTTGCACTTGTGATCACTACTTGCTCAACATGAAGGAAACTCGAAGGAGTTGTCCACCTTCAGCAGAGTGGATTCATTTGAGTCACGTGCATGATTGAATTGTTTGTATGAGGAGCTCTAGAAAGCTCTTGCTGGAACACAGATGTGGTTTTCTCAGCTCACGGGTCTAATGAGAGTTAGCATTAATTGTCTGGGAGAAATGGCGCTGGTAATTGGAATGATGGGCGACGTTCTTGAAGAGAATGGCTTGTCCTTAAGCACAGGGCTTTTCTCTGGATAATCATGCAGATCGCTTCCTTCATCCTCTTCGCTTCTGTCCCTTGAAACCTCTCGCTCTTTCTCTTTTTCCTTCGGTCTGAGCTTCTCTCTGCTGGTGCTGTTGACATTTGCCCCGAAACTCTTCCTTTCTCCGTCTGTGGGCAGAAAAGCGAGTGAGAGATGAACAGGGGCCAGAGGGGATGAGAGTCCCGCAGAAGGTCAGACGTAGCCCGAGCGTCCCGGCCAGAAGCCTGAATAATTATGGATGCTGTATTTGTGCGCTGGAGCCTGTGGTGTTAGTGATTTGACAAAGACGTTCCCTGGAAGAGCTTGTGTAATTTGATCCTGGGCATCAGACGTTAATTTTTTCTGAGTCGCTTCACTCGAGGTCTTACTCTTAAAGGGGTCCTATTATGCTCTTTTACAAAGTCTTGATTTTGTTTTGGGGGTGTACTAGAACATGCTCTCATGCTTAGTTGTTGGAAAAATGCATTATTTTTCACATAATTTATGGAGCGTCCACACGAACACGGTTATTTTTAAAACCGCAGCTTTGTCTATGCGGTTAGGCCGTTGGTCCACACGCAAACACAGCACCAGGTCACCGAAGCCGAACTTTTTTGAAAACTCCTGCCAGGGTGAAGATTTTCAGAAACTCTGGTTGCAGTGTTATCGTGTAGACAGTGAAACCGGAGTTTTTGGCTTGTGACGTCGGAGCCTGCGCTGTTATCTCCGCCTACTGGAGACTTTTTCAGGCTTCTGATTGGCCAACATGGCTTTACGGTTGAGGTTATATCGCCACCTGTTGGCTTGGCATGCTCTTGATAGTGCTTCATAGCATGCGTTTGCGTTTTCATGTGAACGGAGATTTTTTTAAAAACGGAAGAAGGAAACTCAGTTTATAAAAATACCTGTGTATGTGTGGACGTGGCCTTATATTATTACAATACCTTTCTCCCCAGGCTGGCACAAACGGCTCTATTAGTTCCGACTTTGATGAAGGCCCGCCTTCCGAAAAAAAAAAAGATGTGATTGGTTAGCTGTCCCAGTGAGTTGTGATTGGCGAACAGCTTAGACAATGTTTCAGTACTGCCACACCCCTTGCCAAAGCAGCAAGTTCCATCTGCTCAGGTATAGTTAAGAATGGCGTCAATATTGCCATATCAATTTGAGCTGGATTCAGACCCTGAGAATATTGAACAAGAGGATCACGCAGAACCTTTGCACGCACGGATATTGCAAGACATATGTGACCCTGCAGCACAAAAGCAGTGTTAAGTCGCTGGGGGATATTTGTAGCAATAGCCAAAAAAAACATTGTATGGGTCAAAATGATACATTTCTCTTTTATGCCAAAAATCTTTAGGATAATAAGTAAAGATCATGTTACATGAAGATATCTTGTAAAGTTCCTGCCGTAAATATATCAAAACGTAATTTGCGTGTACTATGCATTCCTAAGTACTTCATTTGGACAACTTTAAAGATGATTTTTTTTTTCTCAATATTTAGATTTTTTTTTGCTCAGATTCCAGATTTTCAAATAGTGTATCTCAGCCAAATATTGTCCTCTCCTAACAAACCATACATCAATGGAAAGATTATTTATTCAGATTTCAGATGAGTATAAATCTCAATTTAGAAAAATGTACACTTAAGACTGGTTTGGCCTCCAGAGTCAAATTAGAGTGGTAGATTGTTGTTTATTAGGATTGTGTGGCGAATCCAACATTTGATAGGATGTCAACAACAATTAAAAAGAACGCATTGACATGTAAGATAAGTGCATGGTCATATGTATTATGTTTATTGTTCTTTAATTGTAACATTATAACATGAATTGACAGTGTGAACACGTCGGACAGTTGAAGTTTATATAGTCAGGTGTCCCAAGACTTGGGGCCTCATATTTGTGGCGGCATATATATGCAAACTCATTCTCACAAACACTGCTTTATCAGACATCACATGCAAGATTACATGAAAATGACATCCAATTTTCTGAAGACAGTCGGTTTCCTTCAGAAATACAGTGATATAAAAACACCCGCACTTGATGTATGGGAAACACTGTAGTCTAAATTGAAGTGTAAATTCTGCAGATTACATCATTGTCCAGTGTTGTACTGTCAGCAATTTATTATAAAAACGTTTTCATAATTGTAACATACATATTTACATGCATAATTATTCAGGTGCATGTGTAATAACTTGTGAAAACTTGATGCAACATGTATTTCTGTTTTCGTCTGTATTTTTCTCTTTTGATCACTCTTTTGTGAACGTAACTGCACGGGAACGCTCTGGGTCGTTGAGGTCATCGCATGCAGTCGTAGCAGTTGTTTCTGGATCTCACTGAAGCCCCTCGCGTCTCTCTCTCGCCTGCTGGAGGATTTGAGAGGGGGGCTCGTCTCCTCCATCTAAAGCCCACTAATAGCCCCATTGTCCAGCCCAGCACTCGGCAGCTGCTGCTTTGTGCCTCTATCCTATTCGGCGCTCCGTAAAGAACAGACTCTAGGTAGTGAATAGGCAAGGGTGCAGCTAATTTACCCCCCGATCTCTCCCTCTGGCTTTGGGGGAGGAAAGCCAGCTCCCACAATGCTTTGCATGCAGCAGCTGAAGCAAGAGGCTCAGTTATTATCTGTCTCTTTCTGTCAAAGCCGGGGAGAAATCCTATTAGGTTTTTATTTCTCACCTCTGTTGGAAGAGGCCAGGCTTTTGTTGAGTCCATTTTATCAGGCGCTGAACTTCTGATGTGAAGAGCTTGAGTCACCAGATACAGCCGCTCTCAAACCCTGGTGTGCTTCTGGAGGTCTGGATGGAGAGCGGCAGAAACGCTCAGGCAGACGTTAATCCAGGAACTGCACCAGATTTGAATAAAGGAAGAATTTAGAGCTGAAATATCAGTCCATGTCACACCGGTTACTCTGAATATAGTGTGAATATAACATTCACACAGTTATGATGGCGATATATCAGCACTCTCTTGACTTTACAAGAGCTTGTAACACTCCAAAGAGAAAGGAACAACTGAAATCGCATCATATGACCCCTTTAATATAGTGATTCCTCTGCGTACCACTGCTCTAATATGACTTTTCTAATATGGTACTGAAATAACCAACGTTATATTTTCACTAATAACTCCACAGTTATGTGTGATAGAATCAAATGTTTCTGCGGAATCCTTGTTTTATTTTATTATTTTTTTACCCTCCTTTTGAGGTTCAGCAGATGAAGACTGTAATAATAATATTGTCCGACAGTAGCAGCGTTGCGCTTTTTTTCCAGCAGTTTTCATCAGTTTGAACTACTAAATGACTTCAGCGAGTAACTTAATGCATATAAATTCATATCTCCTTTTCTCTATTTCCTATTGGAACAGGAAGTTAGTGCAGGACAAATTAAAGTGGTTGTCTGTTTAAACAGCCAGTTTGTGATTTGTGTTAAAGTCCAACAAACCCATGGTTCTAACTTCAGTTAGATGTTCAATGTTCATTTCTTCAGCTGGTATCCTAAAGCTAACAGTCACATCACTGATTTCATGCGTCTCCAGGTTGCTTTTTCATTTTGAGCTTGATGAACTGAACAGATAACTCTGACGGTACACCTGATGTCGTCCTGAATAAGAGGCTGTTGTTTTGTCCAAACCAAGTAATGTCTGTATTCTATTTCCTTAAATGTCACATCTGTCTGAATTGTCAATTCAGCTGCTCTTGTGAGAATGATTTACAATTCAATTTCCTGCTCTACTGTGTGATGGCAAATTGCAGAGGAAATGGAGGGAATGAAATGCCCCAGAGTTCTGTGCTGTGACACGTACGACAACACGACTCTTCACGCCTTCAGTCACGGCAGACGGACGCAGAAAACAGCTAGAAACCAAAGCCTTTGTTTCACGCTTTCTTTCAAATGTGAGCGTGACGCTAATGCAGATCAGGAGCTAGTTAGCTTGTTAGTCAAATCTCTTCCAAACAGGATTGTTGGATGGTGTCTTGTAAAAGTGCTGTGCACTGGATGTATGGCAGAGATGCGGCGAGGCTGAATGGGTCAGAGGTGTTTAAGAGCTAAAGGTCAGGGATGAATCCACACTTTAGAGCTGGCTTCTGAGCCGGTCATCCTGAATCCTCAGCACACACACACACACACACACACACACACACACACACACACACACACACACGCCGTAAGCGGCTCTGCTTGGCTCTATTGTTATCATTTCTAATTTTCCTTTCTTTAATTGACTCATCGTGGCTCATCTTTTATACTGCATATTAATAAATTGTTCTGAGATTCCTGATCGGATGAGAAACGTTTATATAAATAACCAACACGGCACATCTGTTTAACCCCAAATCTGTGTGAACTTCTTTCTTCACTGAATCACAGAAACAAAGAAAACCAATGAAAATCAGTGTGTTCCACTGTTGTTTGGACCTCAGTGTTGTCATCTGTTGTATGTCACTGAAGAAAGTAAGGAGCACACGTCTGGAATGACATGAATGAGGAGAGAATAGCAGTGTTGATATTTTGGGTGAAGTATCCCTTGAACAGATTATTGTTATAACATTTATGAAGTTCTATTAAATCCCATCAGTGACTAATAAGAAGCAATAGAAACACGCTGAAGGACATGCGCTGCGGCGTCACACGTACACGCTCAGATTTAAAAAAAATTCTATGCCAATTATCACAGCTAATTTTTATGCAAATTACAGGGCCAGAGTGCATTCCTTTGCTAATGAATTGGCTTGTAACAGAGTAAATGTAATCGTACAGCCCTGTGGGGCATCGTGGGGTTTGTGGCGACGGTATCTGAGCTCTGAGGATGTCTAGAAACATGAGATGCTGAGGGTGGTTCCATGAACTGTATCTTGTTACCTGGCATATTTTAAAAAGAATGATTTTTTGCATATCATTTATTATACACAAACATCATGTAATATGACACTGGAGTGTTCACCCTCTGGTGAGACACCAGCCACTGCTTGGGTACTTTTGAAAACATATGATATTCAGTTCAAGTAATTACTTCATTAATAGACTAAAACTGAAGTTACATTGGAGTCTATAAACAGCTCAGGTTCTCCGGTGGGATCTCTGTGTTGTGTTGGTGAATTGTTGGCACAGTGTTCTCTCAGAAGTGCTTTCTGTGTGTGTTTGAATGGACGACCATCATCAGCAGCTTCAGTAGTGTGCTTCCGCATCTCTCTTAATGTGTGCTTTATGAGCCTCTGCCTCATCACTGATAACTACAGACCCGCTGGATCAGACGAGAGCTGTTGTGAATGTGTTGTATTGTAGATGGTGAACCGAGGAAAACGTGCCTGTGACTAAACTAATCTGTGCGTGAATACAGATGTACAGAGTCTTGCCTGCGGTCAGCGGATGTTTATCATGCAGATTGAGCGAAGCAACACTGGGGCGGATTATGTAAAAACAGCAACGCGTGAGAGAGAGAGATGATCTGGTACAGCTCATTATTGCTGTAAATATTCAGATAAGACACACGAGCGTCTCCCCGCCCCGCTGTCTTAGCATGATAATCATTGCTGCAGGAGAAAAGACCGCCAACAGGTCACAGAACTGGACCCTGCAGCCCATCGAGTCTGGTCTAGATCACACTCTCCTCTCACTCCTCCTCCTGCTCCTAGGAGGATGTTTCAGAGGATTTTGCCCATGTTTTTATTATTATTAAAAAAAAAACACACATTTTGGATGTCTCTCTTATCTGACCCATGCGTTTCAGGTCTTGGAGTCTCTGTTAACTGATGCGTGAAGTGATGAGGAAGAGTTTGAAAGTGTGCAGTGTTGGTGTGCCTCCAGGAACAGGGTTGACCAAAGCACTAATGATGGCAAACACCACTCATTACAAACGTCCAGTCTGGACAGCAGTAAACGGGTCAGCGGGACTTGGTTTTTGGTTACGGTGGGACTGATCAGTCTCTGACCTGATTGAAATCGCACACTACCCTCTGTTTGCACACCATCACTTTAAGAACATTACATGATAGTAATTATTCACAGGCCAAGCTCAGCTTTAGACAAGTCTGTGTGAAAGCCAATTAACAATGAAGCTTTATTTTCACTGGAAATATTTACTGAAGCGCTAAGTGTATCGTGTATCGTAACAGTGAGCTCATCTGATCCTCTCTGACGTGTTCTTCAAAATGCAGCTTCCTCGCAGAGCGTGTGCTGTCTTATGAAACCAGGTTAAGATAGCAAACCGTGGGTCAGCAGGAGCTGTAGCGCGGCGATGCTGGTGGACACAAGGGCGCACCCGGCCCTGTGAGCGTCAGGTCAGCTCCCTGACGAACAGAGGATTGATTTGAGTGCTTCAGCGCAGGAAAGCTGTTTCTGTTGCTCCTACCTCACGCTCTTTCCACACCGCCCCGTATGCGGATGGCATCAGCACATGTCGCATATCCAGGCTTAACCCAGGGTTCAGGTGATGGAGAGGCGATGGGAAGGTGTTTTCACTGCATGCCTAATGCCAGCCGCCCTGCTGCGTCACATGGGTTAATTGACTATGTTTTGTGAGGTTGCATGATTACATTGTCCCATGGTGCCATGACCCGGCCCAGCTAAAGCAGTCACCGATGACTGAGATTCATGACTGTGTTATTGCACATTCGCTGTGGCCGACACGATGACCCCTGTGCATGAGACATTAAACATGAGCTGCGGCGCAGGGATTGTGTGTTAGGTGAGTAGTTGGGTCATGTTCTCCAGAGTTGTCCAGGATGCGTTTGATCTAGAGATGTGACGTTGCTCCATCACCATACAACGGCATTTCACTGAAGGCAAAGCTGCCCAAACTGATGCTGCTCAAATGGAAACCAGGTGAGTGCAGTTCAGTAGTGTTTGGAGCGGAGCTCCTCTGTGCTTCCAACTTTCACTGATCAGTAAACACTCTAGTAGGGTTAGGCAGACTCTGAAGACAATCTGTTGAGTCTGACGTCTGAGATATCATACATTTGCTCTATCCATTCTGTCAGATTTAGCATGATCCACACCCTGTGACACGCACATACTCATTTCAGTCATTTTCGGTGCAGACTCGTTTCATTTGGTCATCTGTGATTAAATGGAGCGATGCTGAATCATCTATTAGCTGCTGAATAACGCTGAGAGACAACGGCTTTATAATGATCAGCTGAAGCACTAACCTTCTCTTCCCCTTTGCTGGCGCTGTATTAATAATGCAAGCAGAAGGACACCCATCAGAGCCGCCGCTAATGGCCTTGATCTGGACGTAACGCAGACTTCCTTACAGTTATAAGCGTGTGCTCTCTTTCACTTAATCACTATGTTTAAGTCTCTTTATGGCTTTGCTAATAATGCCTGTGCATGTGAAGCAGCATCCAGCAGAGCTGCTCGGGTTCGATTCGGGATCATGAAATGATGGCCCGAACCTTGAGTGTTCCCAACCGGGTGGTGATGCTCAAAGTCATCATTGTGAAGTCTCACAGTGCAGGAAAGCGTGGAAGATTGATCACCCGATGAGGCAGCTTTCATTATTGGCTGCTCTGGAGAACACATGGAGGCTGAGCTACTGTAGAGTTTATCTCAGACCTTTGCCTGAACTGGTTCCCATTTGTGGACTGAAGGACACGTGTCACTCGTTATAGTTCTCTGAAGAACAGTCCAGTGTCAAGCGCTGTGCATAAATCTAGTGAGCTGCTTACTACACTTACAGGTCAAGGTCTGTATTACAGAAACATCCCAGCTCAGAATCCTGTCCTATCGGTTTAGAAACTATGGTCGCTGTAGAGCAAATCCTAACCCATTTTCTATTAAATACAAATAACTGCTGGCATTACTGCTCGGATGCATATCTTTATGTGATAAGCACAGGGCCTAAAATTAACACTCGCCAAGCACCAAATGCAAGTAAAACTCAGCGCTGGCGAATATATGTAACGGTGTCAGTCGCCAGTTGGCGTGTACAACTTTTACGAATTATAACAATCCAATGAAGTAAAAATGACAGCCAGTTTTAAAAGAGATTCACTGTTTCTGACATAAGCGAATAAAATAATCTTTTCCAAAGACAAGATCATCGCTGCTTCATTTCGGAAGATTCACTTTTCCCTTCTTTATTCTTCATAACCTGAGAATGCGGCGACACTTGAAGTATAGTTTGAAAGGCTGTGCGTTCGGCTGTACACAGACGCTGAGCCGCTGCAGACAGCTCACCAGTAGCGCTTCAACGCACAAAAACACACAATTATGTCAAAATGCGCGGTTTTGGCGAGTTACCTTGTAAACGTGGTCTTAAATGAGTTATAAAGTCTTAAATGACTGTAAAGAGTTGGGAGAAAATCGGATGTTTGTCAGATCTGCGTCATATGCATCAGGTTTTAAAGAGACAGCGCTGACTTTCAAGTGAAACCTGAAGTCTGTCATTGATGTGAATCAAAGAACAAAAGAAAAAGAGAAATCCTTGGACTGTTCTAGTCGCTGATTAACTTTTATAGCTTGAATAAAGATTAATATGCATAGTTTATGCATATATAATATAGTTTGTGAAGATTGTTTTAAAATCACTTAAATTAAAAGTTGTTATATAGCCTATTTCAGAGTCTATTAAATGTTAAAAATAATGGCTTTCAATTATACTGTAATGTTGAATGGCTATAATTAATAGGTGAAATTGAGGGAAAATGCACCAGCAGGACAAATTAAAAATATTGTAAAAAGATTTAGTCATTGTAGTAGTAATAACTGCCTGTTTGTGCAAAACGAGTTTCATGGCTGGTAAAAAAAAATTTCGGCTGGTAAGTTTGATCATGTCACCGGCTATTGGTTAGTTTTAGGCCCTGGATAAGCACGACTGGTCTTGTGTTGCAGAGGGCATCTGTGAGATCTGGCTGACCAGCGAGGACACGGGTGCGTACGGCAGGGACATCGGCACGGACCTGCCCTCTCTGCTGTGGGAGCTGGTGAAGGAGATCCCGGAGGGAGCCATGCTGCGCCTGGGCATGACCAACCCACCGTACATCCTGGAACATCTGGAGGTGCGTCCTCTTCTCTCACTAACCGCCTGACTACCATAGTGCACTTCACTGTTAAGATCTTGCAGCAGATGAAACCTTACTATCAAACACTAGGGGTGCGGCGTCACACATAAATTATGGTTCACACTCTACTTCGGTTTTGAAGTCAGTATGGCAAGTGGAAAAAAACTAACAAAAATAAAACAGCTGTTTTTTTTCTTTGTTTTGCCTTTTTTTTTTTTATGGTTTACTGGGGGTGGGGGGGTATTTTAAAAACGGATAAAACGTAAGATATAAGTTATGCACTGAGGAAAACATGTCTGAAATGCATTAAGCAGCGCACGCATCTGACAGGAGGGCAAGCTACATTAAATGCTTAATTATAACCAGAGGACCCATACTAAAACTTTTCAATACAAATATGTGTACCATTACACCTCTATGAGGCACACATGCTCTGTCTGGCACTTTCAAACTGCAGTGTGTTTGGCTTTTCCGATTTTTACTGTGTGTGCTGCATTCACTCAATTAGGTGAACTCACTTTTTTCCCTAGTAAATGGCAGATTATTACAGCGTCTGAGTAGTTTTAGTGTAGATAGATTGTTGTTCTCTTGTTTGTGTGAGCAGGCCTAAATTGACTCATTCAGTCGCATCATTCTAGAACAATACCCAGAATGCCGTGCGTTCCCCCTCTGAGCCCCAGATGCCGAGGACACTCGTAATCCCAAGAAGTGCTGGGAGAAGCAGTTTTAATTTGCAGAGGGTTAATTGAGGTTGTAATTTTGTCCCCCAATGTATAGGTTACGTTTATGCTCGGTTACGTTCAAATTAAAAAGTGATGATTTTTTCCCCCTAAATGAAAAGAAATAACAATTAAATGCTAATTAGAAATGTAGGCGTGCTTGTATACGTGCTAGAGGACGGTTATTTCTTTTTATGTGCTAATTTGATTTCCATCATTGAACTATTTGTCCTTATTTCATTTCCACGTGCTCAGCAAGTATTTTTAATTGCATGTCGTTGCTTTGATGCGTCTATTTGTCTTACGGGAAGCGGCGGAGCACAAGTTCACGATCACTGCTGCGCTTCTTTCTTCAAGTGATTGACAATCTCCATTGACTTCTGCTACACGAGCAGGTGAGAGTGTAGTGTCCACTCAGCGTGCGTCTCTGTAACGGGAGGTGAGGTACGAGGAAGGTACTCATGTTGCGTCAGTAAGGTACTCACACTCTATAAGAATGAGGTTAAATGGTTTTCACCGGTGATGGAAATAGCAAGTGTCGTCTCAAGAGATCACGTATAGACAGATGGGCTGAAATCAGACGTATAAAACTCAACTGCTCATGCTTCCATTTTCTAAATCATCACAGGGAGGCGACTTTTCCAAAGCCAGAGCGTATCGCCTTCATTATGCAGTCATGAAATCTGACCCGCCGGTTAACCCGCCGCACCGTACATGAATACTGTAAGAGCTGTGGGGCTGCTGAAATCCAAAGACAGGCTCTCAAATCATATCTTTAAACTGAGAGACAAGCTTTCTGCGCTCAGAGCTCCACCTGTGTACCTGATCACCATCCGAGCCTTGACCTCCAGGCCAGTAGCGTCCACTCGTGGTGTGCTGGAGCATATTGCACTGGAGTACATTAGCCTTCACATTTTTCCTTTTGAAGAGCTTTTTAATTGGTGACCAGCATCCGTTTAATTCATCGCTGCTTCAGTCCAGCGGGTCATGGGAAGTCATCATGGCAAGCCTTTCTGAGAGCGACACGAGATCTGCTGTAGTGCTCTCTCTCAGGTGAAGCACCCTCGACTGGCGGCCGCTGATTAGGTCAGCTAATGAAGCGCTGCGCTCTGCTCCGGGTGCTGCTACTCGTCATGAAAATCATCCTTCACCGCACCTTGATGACTAGAAGAACGAACAAACTAAGCCTGATGACCTTGTGTTTAAACGGTCTCGCTTTCCTTCGTTCACCCTCTTTTTGTGAGTAATTCTGCCTTTCAGGGCTGCTTACTGTACCGTGGAGTAAAACAGAAATCAGGTCTGGCCTAAAATGAAATTCAGGATCAAACACTGATAGATTGATTGATTACATGAGACATGATTCATTTCAGTTAGATGTTGTGTTTCTTCTGATGTACATTCATGTTTATTTGGTTCTTTAACTAGTGGTAAAGAGGACAAGATGATCAGTTCAGGCCACCGGTAAGAATCAAATAAACAATACCATTGTTACTCCAGCATTAGTGTCACACAGCTGATGTGTTTACCTGTTGTAAGGTTAACAAAATAGACGCAGTCAAAATGTGCCATCGGAGAAACGCTAATTAAACGCCACTGTTTTAGGCCCTCCAAAAATATTTTTGGTTGCTAAAATTTCTGTGCATCACCAGTTAATGCCATATAATATAATATAGCTCCACTGATGTTCTGTGGGTCTTCTCGGGTCACACTGGAGAACATGACCATCAGGTTTAGCTCATGTAGACCTTCACATTCATCTTTCATGTCTGTGGTGCCTAATGCATCAGCGTTTGCTCAGATCAGTAAGCCCAGTCATGAGCAATACTGACAGTTATGCTTAACTAAACTACGGCTAAATAAACCATGATGCAAAATAGAGAAATTAAATGAAGGTGTGAGGGAACTGAACAAGCCTCTCGCTGGCTGGCCTTGAATCTAGAGAGAGCGATGTGTCAACATTCACAGTTCAGTCAATTATAGCTCAGGCTCTGGAGACTCGCCAGACCGGCCGCTAATTTCATCCCAAACACGGGCCATTTTCATATTAATGAACCGCCAGAGACTCTCTGTCCATTAGGGGCCTAATGTAGCATTGCATGGACAGTAGATGAGACTTCTTCAGTGTGTTTGTGAATGAGCGGCTGTTTGTCTGACTGAAGGACTGAAGCGATGAGTAGTGTTGGGTGTGTTTTGTTGGTCCGTCTGCAGCCCCTGCTCTCCGGAGACTCGGGTCTTTAATCACAGATCCGGCCGGTGCTCTCGCTGTCAGACTCCTCTCTGATCCTGCGGGAACGCTGTGCTCCACTTGTCAGCTTTCACAGCTTGTTATGGGAACAGTCTCATGTTTTGAGCCGTTTATTGCTTGAATTAGATTTGTCCTGCTGCTCCATTGTGAAATGAACGGAGTTGCATTTTACTGACACATTCATATTTAGAGAGTGACTGTTATTATAGCAATATATGCATTGATAGAAATGTAATTAGCCCTCATATCATCTGATTCCAGTATCAGCTCGGTCAAAGCTTATTTGAGAAACTTTTGACTGTGAACGTGCTCGTATCTGTGCTGTTTCTCTCTGTCATCCATTTGACCTTCATACACTTCAAACACGAATGTACCTGTTTATGAATTAATTTTTTTATAGGAAGTATCTTCTGTTGAACACAAAAGCAGATGTTTTACAGTGACTGCTGCTCATCGAGCTCCAGTAAGGGCACACGAGCTTCCTGACACACTATGTATGGTTTTTATGGATTGTGAATATGGTGCTTTAGATAAAGAGCATGTCGTGTATTTCATCCACACTTTCTCGTGTTTAAACTTGCTTCATCGCCATCGGTCCTGTGGCATGTGAATGAGATTTGAGAGCTGCAACGTGCAATTTCATGTTTAATTCCTCATGCAGACACATCGGATGACTTGAAATAGAGCACACAAGTCATGTCACTGCTACTTCTGCTGTGATTTCTGTCATTTCATGAATTCTGTTTGTGTTCCAAAGCTGAGCTCCCCTTGTCATCAGTGATGTATGAATTGTTTTGCTAGGAGTATTTTTGTTTCTGAACACAGATCTGCTCTGTTCATCTCTGTTCTCTCGCTTGTCCTGCTCCACACACGCTCACCACCCAAAGAAAACAATCACTGACAGATTAAACTCTCCACATCACAGCCATAGCGTCCTACAGCGTGACACTGTGCTTCATATGCCTCATCTCTGAAGAAAGTTATCTGGTCATCTGTGAAGGCTCGGCGCTGCTGTGGTTTGGTTCGATCGGAGCAGAATGAAACAGCTCCTTCTCTGTCTCGTGCTGCTCATTCTAAACCACAGCAGGATGATGCGTTACGAGGGGCGGAGCCTGGCTGATCATGTGATCTGATTCTTGTGGCAGTTTAATTGGCACATTACATGATTAAAACATGATTTGGTGTCCCATTACTAACGTATACGGTAGATATGGCATCATTTAACATTGCATTACTTTATTTTATTTATCAGATCAGAGTTCCAGATTTTTTTTTTTCTTTCATATGCATCAAGCTTGTTATGAGAATACGGCACATGTCTGACGATGGAGTTGGTTTGGTGGTGTTCAGTTTCCGCCATGTCCTCCGTCCTGTACTGTTTATTTTGCATGCATACAATTGAGTGTGTAAGCATCCGTCATCCTGAGTAGAACCTCTTCTAACCACGGAGCTGTAAGACTAGGACAGGCGTCTGCTGGTGATGGAGATGAGGAAACGCTGTGTGTGTGTGTGTGTGTGTGTGTGTGTGTAGGTGAGTGATTGCGGTGCACGGGTGGGTGGTGTGGGGGGGGGGTTGGGTGTGCTTGTGTGTGCACGTGAGTGTGTGTGTGTGTGTGTGTGAGTGTGTGAGTGCGTGCACGTGTGTGTGTGCTTGTGTGTGCGCGTGAGGTGTTGTGTTGCGGGTGTGAGTGGGTGTGTGTGCTTGTGTTTGTGAGTTGTGGTGTGTGCGTTTGTGCGAGTGTGTGGTGTTGTGTGTGGTGTGTGTGTGTGTCTTGTGTGTGTGTGGAGTGGGTGTGTGTGTGCTAGTTTGGTGTGTGAGGTGCTGCAATCATCAGTGATATATGTGGTCTCCTGACTCCATTAATCATTTTCATTCTTGCCCCTGCCTCAGTCTTCACTCCTCTCGCTGCCATCTGCCAGAGCGCCCTCCCCTTACACACGGGACGCGTGATTGGCTATCATAATCGTGGTAGCCCCGTCTCTAATGACCTCATGCACACATTTAGCAATAAGCGCCATAAATTCAATGTTTTCCTTGAGCAAATACCATGCATATTCAACAAAAAAAAAAAAAAGATTCTTTCGGGCTACAAGGTGCAGGACATACAGACATGAAGAATAATTAAGTTTGTTAATTAACGCTTGTGTGTTTCTCCTGCTATCGCGTCTGATCGGATCTGATACTCCAGAGTGATGTGTGCGTCTGCTCGGAAATTAAAGTGTGTTTACGCTTGTCTTTGTCAGCTAATGGCCATATTCTCATACTGAATATTCAACACTTTAGAGCAATCTGCATAATCTTCCACGTTTGAGGATGGCTTATAGTGACTGTTTCAGCAGCGAGCTCAACAGTATCATGACCAGTGAGAGATGATGACCACAACCCTCAGAAATGACCCGAACAACACAAAAGAAGCCTTTGAATATCAGTCTCATCACGTTTGATGAGTGCATCATCATTAACTGTTAATAACCTGAAGCAGGTGACCAGACAACCTAGCACCCTAGAACCCGTTGACTTCATGCCATTCATCTCAGGCTTTCAGTCCACGTGACTTACAAACGAGGAGCCGTCACCACACGGAAATACGCTGTTTTCGTTCAGATCAAAGCCTAAACAAATGTAGAAAGCGTATCCGCTGATGCAGCCGACACAGAACAGTGTACGCTGCTTGCTTTCAGTGGATATTCTCCAAAATGACGCTACAGGGTGATGCGGAGGAGACGAATTTTTGAATAACGTCGGGATTTTAGTTTTTTTTGTGTACAAAAAGTATTCTCGTAGCTTCTAAAATTACAGTTGAACCCCTGATGTCACATGGATTTTTTTACAGATATCCTTGCTCACGTCCTGACCTTGAATCGTGTTCCCTGTGACAGCGCTTGCGTCGCACCTGAGAGCGAGCGCAGCTTTGGAGTTATGCTGGTCCTCATACAGATTTTGTCGACCACCTAATTCAGTCAGCTTTCTTCAAACTCTCTCCCTTGATGTTTTGAGCAGCGAACGCTTGGAGAGTGTAATAATACCAGAAATAATACCATGTAAAGTGAAATATTATAATGTATAAACATTATAAACACTATAAGCATAGCTATACGTTAGTAAAGCCCACTCCACAACAAATCATTTAAATGTAACAGTTTTCAGAACAGAACAAGAATGAAATAAAATATATAAACCAAAACAAAGCGAAACTGAAAGTGCCAGGCATTAATCGGGCTCACGTACCTCTCATTCGGCACAAATCCTAATGTTTCCATATTCGTGATGTATTTGAATGAAACTATTATTAATAATGTAGAGGCTTTGTACTTCACGCGCGTTCGTATATCGACAGAAATATAATATTCACATGAGCAAAAATGTGCTTGGCATACAAATTGGACCAGTTATACCACAGACTATTTAAATTGACCACTGTAACCTTTTTTTGGTTGACTATTTTATTTTGATAATGAACAGACTGTGATGTTTGAGTTGCGAATATGTTGTGTTGTGTGTGCTGAGAGCGGTTGTCTTGTGTGTGTGTGTGTAAGTTGTGTGTTGAGAGCGTGTGTGTTGTGGTGGTGTGTGTGAGCGGGTGATCGTGGGAGCGTGTGATCTGTGTGCTTGTTTGTTGTTGTTGTGTTGTGTGTGTTTGTGTGTGTGTTTGTGTGTTTTTGTGTTTGTGTTTGTGTGTGTGTGTGGTGTGTTTGTGTGTGTGTGTGTGTGGTGTTGTGAGCGTGTGTGTTGTGTTTGTGTGTGTGTGGAGCGTGTGTGGTTGTGTGTGTGTTTTGCTGTATGTGTGTGTGTGCTGTGTTTGTGTGTGTGTGTGTGAGAGTGTGTGTGTGTGTTTGTGCTTGTGTGTGTGTGTGTGTGTGAGACGTGTGTGTGAGAGAGTGTGTGTGTGTGTGTGTGTGGTGTGTGTGTGTGTGAGCCGCTCTTGGTGTTTGGGTTTGTGAGAGCGGTGTGCTGTGTGTGTGAGAGGCGGGTGTGTGTGTGGGTGTGCTGTGGTGATAGCGTGTGTGTGTGTTGTGGGTGTGTGAGAGCTGTGTGTGTGTGTGTGTAAGTGTGTGTGAGAGCGAGTGTATGTGTGTGTGTGTGTGAGAGCTTGTGTGTTGTGTGTTGTGTGTTGTGTGTTGTGTGTGTGTTGTGTGTGTTGTGTGTGTTGTGTGTGTTGTGTGTGTTGTGTGTGTTGTGTGTGTTGTGTGTGTGTGTTGTGGGTGTGTGGTGTGGTTTGTTTGTGTGAGCGTGTGTTTGTGAGCGTGTGTGTGTGTGTGTGTGTGTGTGATCGTGTGTTTGTGGTGTGTGTGTGTGACGTGTGTGTGTGAGCGTGTGTGTGTGTGTGTGTGTGTGTGTGTGTGATGGAAGAGCGTGATGTGTGTGTGAGACGGTGTTGTGTGTGTGTGTTGTGTGTGTGTTTGTGTTGTGTGTGTGTGTGTGTGTGTGTGGGTGTGAGCGTACGGCTCCTCACCCGGAGAAGGACCAGAGGTGAGGTCTGGAAAGAGACCGTGCTTCATCGTGAAGCAGACGTTGCTACACTTGTTCTCTAGGTCAGGTTAAAATCACATTCTTAATACGTTGGTAGTTGCTGTCTTATTTTCACATTTTAATTTGTCTGTATAGTTCATATTTATTTTCATATTAAAAATACGTAATTTCCGCTCTTTCTGGAGTGAGTCTGCAGTCGTTAGTAAAGCTGTAAAGCAGAGGGTGGGTTTGAGCCTCGTGTCTGTGAT
>JADLZN010009993.1:32500-47500 GCA_018155175.1 Sinocyclocheilus anophthalmus
AACTACAAATTTGCATGTAAAGCAGAAAGAAATTCTGTGTGGAGCATGCAGCGATCCACGCAATGTTCTCACCTTTCCCCCTTTACCTGTTTATCTCTGGTTGAATGCTGGGTAACGGTGGATGAAGTGCACACTACACTCAATAGTATGGATTAAATCTTGACATTTTGCAAATGCCAGTTTTTATGAGTTTGATAAGCTCTTCATTACTGTTTATGATTATTGTTCTCGAGTGCATTTGTTGGAGAGCAAATCAATGAGTCGGATGCTGAAACACGGGTATGAATGGAGGACACGATAGAGGTCAGTCAGGTATCGATGCTTGTGCTTTAAAACTCTGAGCTTCAAATCCAGATGTTCTGCAACTGAATCAAAGTAACGAGCAGACAAATGCATCTGTACTGAGAGCTTTGACAGCTGGAGAAACTGAGAATGTGTCTGATCGAGAGAGTGCTGTGTGTTAGGTGTGTGCTTGTGTCTGTACTTTAAGTTTGTGTCTGTCAGCGCTGGGCTTCTCTTTCACTGCCCCTTCACCTCGCAGACAAACACGGCTCACTTTACCCTCAGACCCGCTGAGGTCACGGGGTCAAACGCCTGATCCCTATCAGGTGGCACAGAGTCGCTTCAGACGGCTCGACACGAAACTTATGCTCACAGCAGAACTTCAGACAGAGAACACTGAAAAACCACGGCTGTGTGTGTGTGTGTGTGTGTGTGTGTGTGTGTGTGTGTGTGTGTGTGTACCTGTTTTTCTATTCTGGTGGGGACTTAAACCTGACTACACACAGACTCATGGGGACTCGTGTCCGGTGGGGACCTAAATTGAGGTCCTCACGTGTAAACAAGCTAATAAATCACACAGAATGAGGTTTTTTGAGAAAGTAATCATGCACAAAGTTTCCTGTGAGGGGTAGGTTGAGTGTCCGGTTTGGTGTAGTGCAGGGTGTCTTCCCTCAATAGGCCGCCCGCGGTACCACTCTACGTCCCATGAGAGAAAAATGTTTGGCCCTCGCTAATGTTCAAATAATATGCATGCAAATTCCAAACGCAGCATCAGAAAGCTACATCTAACTTGTATCGTGTACTACACCGATGCGAGCGCGGCCCCACGCGATAAATCCAAGAACGCTAATACATAGATTCATATACTGTCCTGTGATGGCGGTCGCGCAAGAACAAATCCCCGACAGTACATTGCTGATCTCCCCTATCTATTCTATAACTACTGACCAACCTTCAATGATTTGCAATGCTTTGTCCCGCGTCCCGTGTAGAATCCGATTTGACAAGCAAACAGGATAGTGTGTAGCAGCAAGAACAGTTTGACACGTTGAAAATGATGTTCCTATTGAAACGTACTGAAACGTTTTGATTACTTGTGGTGTTTGATGTCGTGTGGTGTGAAGAGTGTGTGTGTGCTGCGTGATAATTTGTTTTGGGTTAAGTGATGTGGCGTTGTGTGTGTGTTGTTGATTGATATGATTGTGTGTGTGTTTGTGAGACGTGCCGTGGAGAGTGATGACTGAGTGAGTTGTGTGGGTGTGTGGACGTGCGTGTGATAAGAGTGTGTGATAGAGAGTGATGTGTGGGGGTGTGGTGTGTGTGATGTGTGTGGTTGTGTGGTTTGGTGTGTGTGTGATGTTTGATGTGTGTTGATGGGTGTGTGGATTGAGTGAAGAGGGGAGTGTGAAGTGGTGGGTGTAGTGTGTGTGAGTGTGTGTGTGCGTGCGTGTGTGTGTGTGTGTGTTTGTTTGTTTGTTTGTGTGTTTGTGAGTGTGTGTGTGTGAGTGTGTCTGTGAGTTTGTGTGTGAGTGGTGTTTGTGTGTGTGTGAGTGTGTTTGTAGTTGTGTGTGATGTGTAATCGTGTGTGTGTGCTGTAGTGAGATTAGAGTGTGTGAGTGAGTGGTGATCAGTGTGTGTGTGTGTCTGTGTGTGTTGGTGTGTGTGTGTGTGATGTTGTGTGTGCGTTGAAATGTGTGTTATGCCTGTTGAGGGAGTGTCTCTCGTGTGGTGCGTGCTGCGTGTGTGTGTGTCGTGTGCGTGCGGTTGCTTGTGTCGAGCTGGGATTTGTGTGATGTGTGTGTGAATGTGTGTGGTAGTTTGCGTGAATGAGTGGATAAGAGTGTGTGCTAGAGAGTGAGTGTGTGGTGTGTGCCTGTGAGTTGAGTGAGTGTATCGAGTGTGTGCTAGAAGTGATTGTGGTGTGTGAGGTGGTGAGTGTGAGTGTGAGTGTGTGTTGTGTGTGTGTGTGTGTGTGTGATTGCTGAGGTGTGGGTGTGTGTGTGTGTTGTGGTGTGTGCGTGCGTCGTGTGCCTCACAGGGTGTGTTGTGTGAGCGTGCGCACTTTCTAGTGAAAGAGTGAGCATTTCTTACCTATTGATTTAAAATAATTTGAAAGACACCCCCTCTTATGGTTATACTTAGTGAATATTTCCAACAATTTTAATCAAAGCACAGCATTGCTTGAATATGGCTGGGGTTTTGAACAAATTCACGATTTCTTGATTCTCATTCAACAAGCTTTCGATTAACAAAAACGGATTGTAAAGTTGTACTCTTTCTTTTAACTTACCTTCGGATGTTTAGTCATGTTTATTTTGTGCTGAAGCTAGTATTAATGTGGAGGAGATGAAATGCCAAAACTGCATTTATTGTTTGAATACTGCAATACAATGGACAAAAATGGTTTCATATTAAAAGCACCAAAGCACAAAGCTTATTGTGATATATTGGATGGGAAGTGCTCTTCAACGTTCCGTCCATTAACTGAACACAGGCGAGAATAATCGATTCTTGGGATTTAAGAATCGATATCGTTCGGTAAAAAAGAGAATCGATTAATTTCGAGATATCAATATTTGTTACCCCCTCTAGTTTGAAAAGAAGATGCCTTATGAAAATTTTTTATTTTATTGTAAAAAGCACGTTTCCAAAATATACAAATAAAAAATAGAAAACAACTTTCCTTTTTTGCAAACAAAATAAATCAATGAATAATGCCATGTCAAAAGTAGAAAACCAGCAGCTCTTGCAAACAAAATGCATTTTAAATACTGGCATGAAAAAACTATAAAATAACTTGTATTTCTTCTAAATGATTATCATTTTAAATAATGCAATGTGAAAAGTAGAGAATGATAACTTGCATATTACATGAATAAATAATGAATGTAAATAGAATACTGCTGATTAAGAGAAAAAGCAGGACAGCATCTCAGTGATCTTGTCCTGTCACGCTTTATGCACAAGTACTTACTGTAGGTTCTTACTGGCCATTCACATAAAACACGTCTTTGTGTCTAAAACAACGAGACACTGCGCTCAGCGCTCATGGTTTTTAAAAAAGTGCAGCGCAGAATGACTTCTCCGCCATGTTGCCATCAAATGCAAAAGTTGCCGTGCAAACCTGCTGCTGTAAACCAGAGCCGGCTCTGCTGTAAACAAAAGCTCGTAACGCTTGCCTCGTCTCCGGGTCTTCTGTTCTCAAACTGACGTAGATGAGCGGCGCTGCATGTATTAGTTTAAATTCTTTCTTTTAGCGCACCACTCACGTGCGAGACGCTGCAAAAGACGCGAGCGCAACGCTCATATAGCACCGACTACACACGTGGTAGCATGGATTTAAAAAAACGTCCAGCCCTACTAGGACAGATGAGAAACTGAAACGGAGGACATGCTGGTTAAGAATCTCATCTGTGCTGCGATTGAGAAGGTTCCTCATGCTGTTTGCAGCACTGCAGCTCATCGTATGGATGACGCCATCATTGGCTCCTGCTTAAGACTCCTGCAAACTTCTTTTCCGCACCCATGTGCCAACAAACCCCGTTTATCCTGCTTCCTCTGAACTCTCCAGGAGCCGTTATAATACAGTTTCCCCAATCTGAAGTCATCAGCTCCGGCGGCCTGTCATTCTGTCTGAGAGCTGTTTAAGCCTCGGCGAGTCCCGAGCTATTACAATCACCTTCTCTCACGCTAAATTAAAGTGATTTGAACTCCAGTCTGGAGAGCAGGGCTAATGACACTAGCGTTTGATGAATGCAGTGATAATGTGCAGTAAGTGGAGCGAGCTGGAGATGAGTCTGCTGCTGCAGTAATATCACAGAGAAGTCATTAAAGGTGTTTCCGAGCGGAGCGATCGCTTCTGTGTGTGTCGGTGAAGCCCAGCAGCAGCAGCCATGATTCCACAGTAACTTCAGAAAATAGACTTCCTCTGGCTGTTATCAGATGTTATTAAATGCATTATTTTTTACGGTGAATCCTATTACGCTGCAGACCTCAGGAAATGAGCGTCATCTCGTGAAGAACATGAATCTGCATTTGTCAGTGTGAAGATGATCCTACAGCTGCCTCCTTTGTGGACACTTGTGTCTGTGGAGATCTTTCCAAGAAAACAGAAACTAGAGGTCAGTGTGTGTAGCCAACCCTCAGAAGACCACACATGAGTTTAGTGAAGTCCTGAAGGAGTGTGCGTGTGTCAGGATCTTGGTTGAGGACAATGGCAGACGAGGAATCAGCTGAAGGATTGATGACGTGGAGAACTTTCTGGGCAACGTCTCATGGGCCTCTGCTCCTTTGACCCATGATGGGCTGTTCTTAAAGAGTGCTTCAGAGGTCAGAGATCAGCAGTTTCTGACCACCTGATCAGCTCAAACTCCTCTCTCCACTGCTCTTGGCAGAAGTTTCTCTCACCTCATGACCTCTGAGTCTGCGATTAAAGGTCTATAACTGTGAAAATCACTTTGAGATCTCTGTCTGCTCCACACGTGATTGACCACACAGCTTTTACCCGAATTAACCTGCTCTAAGTCCTGTAAATGTTTGAGTTTGGATGGAGATCAGTGTCGAGAAGCGCTGATAACGTGAGACGGCGTATCTGTTCAGCAGATACACTGCAGACAGCGCCAGGGTTTGGGTGGTCTGTGTCTCATTAACCGATTACAACGGCGTTAAAGGCAAAACATATTTTACGACTTGTTTCATGATTTCAAGATTGATGGAGAGGTGGGCAAAGATGAATGGATATTTATTTATTTGTTGTCATTTATCTCTGGATGTGGAGAGTCTTTGTCTTCTAGTGTCTGGTGTTGGCCATATGCAGAACATCTGGCATTTCTGATCTGCCTCGATACTTCTGTGGCTTCGTTCATATCGATGTAAAACATGATGATGTTGGCATCAGTTTGTGCTGCTGATTCGTGTTTCGGATCGTGAAGTCACTGCTGCTCAGTAACTGAGGCTGGTTTCCTCCAGACAGACTCTCGTCTCCTCACACTTGAATTGCTCTGAGAGGCGTTGAAGCGTGTGTAAGCGTGCAGATGCGGTGATACAGAGTCACACCTGATGTTTGCAGACTCTCTCTCTTCTGTAGCGTCCGCTAGACAAACAGCCTCATGGCGATAATGTATTTGTAGTTAGTCATTATGTTTCTCAGTACTGTGATCTCACCTGTCCTTGGGCTGAACGCAGTTGATGTTTAAGCCCTGATTCTCTGCTTGATCACGTAACAGTCTTTTCTTCCTGATGTCTGTCTGTTATAACAGCCTGCCGTCTCCAAGATCCTGGTGGAGGAAATGATTTCTTCTGCTGTGTGGAGAGACTAAGAACTAAAGCGGTGTTCGTCTGTAATGCGATGTGCCTGTCTTTCATTTGATGTCTTTGTGTGTTGAAGAACGGGCAGAAGAGATTGACTGAACAACAACACAGATAATGGGGAGTGTTTCCTCTCCCTTTTAAAACTTAAGTTTATTTTGTCACTGTAACTATACAATGTTAAATTGCAATTTGTTTTTTTATTATAAAGTGCTACAGCCATGCCTACCGTAGGTCCCGAGATTTTCCTGTGTTTTCAATTCATGAGTAAAATAATGTCTGTGGTAAACATCTCTTGGACGTTTTGCTGTACAGCGTTAACGGCTCACATTCAAACCCCAAACGTGCTAATGTGGTTACTTAAAAACTAGTGCTGTCAAACGATTAATCGCATCCAAAATAAAAGTTTTTCTTTACACAATATATGTGTGCATGCTGTGTATATTTATTATGTATATACAAACACATGCATGTATATATTTAAGAAAATATGTTGTTTATATATTAAATATATTTATATAAAATATAAGAATATAAATGTATATACACATGTAAATATTTTCAAAATATATACTGTATGTGTGTGTGTGTGTGTATGTATGTGGGTCAAAGATTTTAAGATGTCCGCATCAAAAGAAATTTGCAAAAGTGATTTTATGACCATAGAAAGCACATTAAATGTATAAGTAAAGTGTCTACTTTTAAGGTTCCAAATAAGTTTTTGGAGAATAAAATGTTACAATTTGGTTGAAATAATGTTACATTGTCGTTCAGTGTAACACAATATTTATGTAAAAATTCAAACATGCTTATTCTGACGTGTACATATTAAAATATATAAAAGCATAAGTGAGCATATTAAATTTGATTGTGTTTTAAATGAGTAAAAAAAATCTTACTGACAAATGGGTGAAACCTAGGATAGTTGCAAATTTAAAAAATGTAAAATTGCAACTAATTAGTATTTGGGATGAAAGTAATTAGTCTTTTAATATGTAATAAATTGATTTTTGTTGTAAATATGCCTGACAAGATTGTTACACTGAATGACGTTTTAGTGGGTCTCTTCTGTAAATCAGGGACAAATGTGTGATACTTATTTTGTGCTCAGAAAAACAAAAACAAAATTGCAATTAAATTAAACCGAAAATTTGTAAAACTTTTTTTTGGGGGGAACACAACAACAATTTAAAGCAGTATTGCACTTATTGTTTTTATGCTTAAACCCTTTTTCGTCTTTGACCCAAATACATCATAAATATACACAGTACACACACACATATATCATGTAAACAAAAACTTTTATTTTGGATGCGATTAATCGTTTGACAGCACTAATAAAAAAATATATTTTTGCTTCAAAACTTGTGTTTTCAGTATGGGTGTGTGTAATTTATGTTGAAAAGCAAAACATCCAAGTTTCATCAATTAATATTTACCACAGACCGTATTATCAAATGAGTCTTCTGGACTTTGTCACAGCTCTCTGTTTGCATTTTGAGTTTTGCTTTTTTTTTTTTTTTTACTGTAATCAAACATTGTTTTTGGTTGTGCCGTAGGGACAGAATTTGTGCTGCTTTTCCTGATGCAAGCTGAGCCGTGTGTGTGTGTGTGTGTGTGGTTCTGTAACTGCAGTGAAACTGAGGTGAGGTTAATGTTTCACATGCGCTCCTGGGAGCGGAGAGCGGCGCGGGATCAGGGTCCGTGAGGCAGAGGTGGAGCAGGGCTAGTTTGGCGCTCTCTCTCGTCTGACTGGCGGGGTTTCCCGCTGTCTTTTACACACGCTCTGCTCACATGCCGCTCTGACTCATGCTGTGTGTGTCCTGAAACTCGATGTTGTTTGTCCCGCGCCGGATCCCGCCACATGCCTTCCCGCCTCCTCTGCTCTGATTCCGGCTGGATTAGAGTGTCTCCGCCTCTCGTCAACTGTCGCTGTCCGCCTCGTTAATCTGTTTGATATGAGTCATTGTGTTTTGTCAAACGCTGACTCGCACACGTCCACACTGTTGTATAATACATGGCTGGTGGCTCATAGCATTGGCTGTCACGCACCGCTCTGTTTTCTGCCTGAGCAAGAGCTGTGATCTGGAACCGGTTCTAGGTGTGTCGTGTGTGCGGCGGGAGTTTGTTTCCCCCGGGGGATGAAACATGAGCAGATGTGTGTCATTAGTTCTGTTGAAACACTTTGTTTACCTGCCGTAATGTGGACAGATAGCTTTAGGTGAGCTATTTCTAGGGTTCTCTAAGCCATCTGTTAACGGACGCAGGTTTTTACCTCCCAACTTCATAAAACGGGCTGTGTGACTGAGAAATGATTACTTCAAAATGTACATCAGCATGCAGGTTCAAGGGACTTCCATACACCTCTTTTGCTATTGTTCACGTGCCAGTGATCGTCTCTCCGTAGGCTGCTGACCTCTGCTTTAAAACAGAGATCTGTCTGTGCTGAGGAGGTCAGTCATACCTGGACAGTGATGTCTGTCAGCGACTGGAATGTGACGTGTTATGTCGACATTGATTGGCTGGTGACATCACAGCAAATATGACATCGCAGTCAGGACACACACTGATAGAGAGCCTCCAGAACACAATCAGACACTGATAAACATCTGCAAGAATATGAAACAATAAGAGGTTTTATATTGAATATAGTCACTTCTAAAGTGACACAGAGGAGTGACACACTGATATATATATAGCAACCTCGGGTTTCCAAAGCAGTAGATTTTGACCCCTTGATTTGAGCAGTCTGACACATCAACATTGACTCAGCCAATGGTGTGGGGTTGGGGGTCGGGATTATGTGTTTGTCTGGCCAATGGCAAACAGAAAGTGTGATCAGGAAATGTTTGCAGTTCACTTTAGTGACTCTAGTGGTGCTGAAATCACACTCCGCTTTGACACGCTCAGAAGTTTCTCTCTCTTCAACTTTTCCTCAGGTTACTTGTCCAATTGTTGAACTTGTGTCATCCGTCAGTTGTAACTGGAATAACTTGATGTGTGTTATCTCTGTCTCCGAGATACATAAACAGTCATTTCATAGTAATGTAGTGAGCTGTTTATACCCACTGACAGCACTGTCACTCACCTGAGCATGTGATCTTTCTAGAAATATAACCAAACCTGTCCATACAGAAGACATCTGTACTCTAGAAATGGCTTATAAGACTGTATCTTAATGACAGCCACTGAAGGATACATTTAACTTGATTAAATTGTCATCACATGGCTAATAGATGTAGTGTTGAAAATGAAAACAGTCAGTATTGTGTGTGTCTGTGATTAGCAGATGGTTGATAGGTAGTGTGATTCTCTTCACCTGTCGTTCATCTGATAGGGCACCTGTACATATGCGTATATATCGTGTACAGTATATACATATACACATTGACAGGCTCATGAAACATCAAAACTAAATCTTTGAGGGACGTTGATTTAGCGGATCTTACACAGCCTTCAGCAGTTGTTTAGAAAGAGATAAATGACACTGATCACTGTGTGTTTACATGAGAGAGTGCGCTAGACATCTTCACACATCAGCTGCTGCTGCCGTGTCCCAGCAAGTTCAGCAAATGTGGGCCTGACAAAAACAGGAGTAGATAAAGAATGGCTCATTAACTGTGGGCAGTAATGAAGCCTCCATTTGAAAGCAGCAGCTACTACTTCGCTTTCAGTGATCAGTTTAGCACAGAAGAGATTGTGCAATGCTGGAACTGACCTGATGGTCAGAGACGCCCACAGCGATGATGACTGCTGGACCTTCACTGGACCCATCAAGAGCTTTGCCAGAGAAAACCTTATGTTTTCTGATTTGTTTGAAAGGTTTGTTTTATCTTGGTGTGCCTCAAGGCTCTAGCATTGGACCCGCTGTAGTTTGAGATTGAAGTTGGCTTTTCTTTGATTATTCTTTACTAGCGGTTGAGTTTGTTTGTTTGTTTTGCTGCCCGTCACGTCACAGACTGCGCTGTTGAGGAAATTCCTTTGAACTGTAGTTAGTGAGTTCAAAAACAAACAAACAAAAGTGCCTAGCCGCAATACAAGTTACTCACACACCGTAACTAACTACATAGAACATTAAAGTTAACTGTGAGGGAGCTGTACCTCATTGTAATTTAAAGTTTGTTTATTTATTTGACTGGTTAGTTAGTAGATTACACACTAAACTATAACAGTGAGTTGAAAACAGTGATGGGTACGGTTGCAGCATGCGAGCGTATGACATGAGCCTGCAGGTGTGACACAGCACAGTGTGTCGCGCGAGAGATTGTCTGGATGCCAGAAAGAAATGTCAACAGATGTTCAGAGGACAAATATTCAAATAGACAATTGTGTTTGAATAGCAGGTATTTTCTGACAACAAAGTGTCTTTGATTAAGTTAAAATCTAAACTGCTGAAATAAATTACATGGAAAAAACCTTTAGAGCAAAATGCTGCTTATGTAAATGTGTGTAATTGGGCCACATCTCTTTTTATCCGTGCTGTAATGAGATGTTTGTGAATTATATGAAAACAGAGGTTTCATGCAGGTTTATGTAGCTTATAAAAAAGCAGAGCTGATCTTCAGCAATGCAGTGCAGGATCAGAGTTCACTGTTTTCATAATGGTTTGGTCGCAGTGTCATTGCACCATTAACTAGAGCTGAGAGGAAGAGATCATTCAGGATGCTGTGACATGCATCAGAATAAGAAACAAGTGCATTTAATGGATAACATTGTCACAGCACCACAAAAAGCAGAAGAAAGTTCAGGTTTCATATTTAACTGAGAGACGACTGTGGTCTTAGCACGTTTCTGGCACCGGCCCATTTTAAAAGTCCAGGCAACCTATTAAAACAAACATATCAGATATTGCGTCTATGGTCGAGTGTTTTCTTTGCGTCTGTTTTGTTATTGAAAGCATGCAGTGAGTAACACATGTTGGTGCACAGGAGCAGATGAGACTCCTCACAGAGAGAGTGAAGTCTAAAGGCTGTTATTGAGGTCTTTCTTACGTTTAGCATGTCAGAACAACGGTGAAACTCGATCCCACGTGTCACACACGCTTCATGAGCACAGGTGAGTAAACAGCAGTACGCAAAAGAAACACACAGAGAGCTGTGACACATGCGGTGACCTCCTTCACAGCCCTTTTATTCCCTGAGCGCAGAGGGCCACGTTTGTGTTCGGCGCTTTCATCCTGAATAAAGCCGTGGAGCATAGCTTTCAGATCAGCGACCGCTCTGAGAAATCAACACATCTTTTGAGTCGCTTGCTTTATATTCAGTTCATAGGTGCGTCACTTGAGCATTAAAAGACATTGAGTTCAAAGTGGTTGTTCTCTGTATTGCAGCATGATGTGTTGACTAAGCATGTAATTGCAGGTGGAATTCCCAGATTTTTCTTCTGCTTCATGTAATGGATATCACATGAGAACTCCAGGTTGCATGAAGAGTTGTTTTGCATATTCAGAATTGCTGACATTGGATTGGCTGTCATGACTTTGAAAGGCATTTGTTGGAAGCAAAATGGCTGAAATGTGAGATGTGTTAAAGGGCTGACAGATTTCAGTGAGAATTGAGCCACTTGGGTTTCCACTGTGGGACTGATAACAGAGCTCCTAATACAAACGCGTCAGTCGATGATGCCTTGGTAATGCAAGTGTTTACACAGGGTATGAGATGTAAACAGCGGCTGCGTTATGGAGGATGATCAGATATTTGTTTATTTAGATCAGTTAGCATGCTTGGCCAGCTACAGAGAGAAACTAGTAGCCAGAAAACAAACAGGTGACAGATCCTGAGTGTCGACGTCACTGCACACATGCTTCCGGCATGGTTAGCCAACTAAAACATAAATAGCTGAGAAAATGTAAAAACATAAATGAATAAGGCGACTTGATGCAGTAATAATTGAGTTGTCTGAACTATAGTTTTTTAGTTCTTCTCATTAAAGATACTTGTTTAGCCAATGTAATGCTGATTGTCTTATTTTGCTAGTAGAAATATTCTTGTCACAGCAACTGAAACAACAATTACTTTTGTTGAGGTATTTTTTTTGAGGTATCTATTTACGAATTACAAACATTTCTTTATCAGTTTATTTCAGCTGTAAGCACATAAGCAAATTGTAATGATTGTATCGAGAACATAGTAAAATGTTATAGAAACCTTAATGGATAACTTAGTCTCATATATAGACAATGCTATCTTTGTTTTATATAAATGTTTGTATACAATAAGATATCCAGGTTACAGATTTAAGTGGTTGAACATACTCTTGGCCTCAATACTTGACACACTAACCTCAAGAACGGAGGCAATCAACAAATGTAAAAAAGATGAGCTCTTTACATCAGAGCACAACAAATAACTAACAATAATGACAAAACCGCAACAAATTTTTTAAAAGGAGGTCAACAAAACAATAAGACTTAAAAAGCAACTGTGTAATTTATTCGTTCTGCAATGCATGCTGGGAACTCGCACAGCCTTAACGTTTCAGTAATAAGAAATTCTTTGTTCAGACGACAGTGTTGGACTAGTTAGGACAGCATTTGGGGTAATTCTGTTGGTCTGACAAGGGTTGTTATGTAGTTTCAAGAAAACTGCATTTCTTAGTATTTGAGACACAAAAGGTTTCGTAAACTAGAAGGTAAGCAGTTGCATTTCTTACAGTGTGAAAATTCCAGGCCGAGAACGGTTCCTAACCGCGACATGTCGAGCTCAAGTGGACACATAACTGGAACCGTTCGGCCCAGCGGTGGAAAAGTGGCTTTGGGGAGTGAATAAGAGTCAGTGTGAGTTTTTGTCTCATGAACTAAAAACACAAACTTACTGCTGGCAGATATTTTATTTTATGAATGCCTCAGTCCTGATTCCATAGGCCTTTCCAATTGAAGTTGAGTAATTTAGCATGAAAAAGTGCATAGGAAACTCCAGTTAGCCTCAAAGTGATCCGTCAGAAGGCCAGATCTGGCTTGAACTCTCTTCGTCATCTTTACATGATTTAGTTAATCTCACCCTGCTCCTCTGTGAGTCACTGTTAGCATTTCTTTTCCAGTATGAAAGTTCCTGTGGCCTTTGGACTTGGTCTAATTGCTGTAAAGTTCAATGATAAACCAAATTGACATTTCATTTACATTTCATACTGTGAGGCCTCGCCGTGCCGCGGCCCCCGGGGCCCCGTATCTGTTTCTCTGGTCCCCACGCTTGGCTCCTGCCGCGGGAAATGCGGGGTCACGTAGGAGCTCATCTCCTGCATTTAATTCACGTTATGGTGGGCCAGACACGACCCCGCCGCATACTAATCAGGCAGCAGGTAGAGGTCTGCCGTCTCCAGACTTTAGAAAGGACACACAGCTAATGACGTCCTGTGGGAAGATCTGCCCTTTGTGGACGGATCGTCCTACACTCACCTTCCTCTGGGTGTTTTCTTAAAAGTGTTCTTGCGCTCCATCCGACAGTGTTAGAGCAGAAATGTGCTGCGGTGGCAGAGAGAATGATCAAACACGGAGCACAGGAGATGCAGCAGCACACACCCCGGGGAAATAGCCTGCCATAATTGAAAGCCAGGCTATGCTGAAGATGAATTTAATGATTTCATATTTACAGACAGGCTTTGCTTTTTATTCCATTTGCATTTATTCCATCGTGCCTGCAAATGTACGTTATATATAATTTTCCTCTGTGCGTGTGATTTTCATGGGTCCACGGGTCAGTTGATTCTGTGTGATTGGAAAGGTTGCAAAGATCACCGCGAGAGCGAGTTTTGATTATTCTTCACACGTGGATTCCCTGCCTGTTTAAAGCAAACCGACAGTGTTTAGTTGGGAGTCTGTTATCTCTTGGGTGCTTTTAGGGAGCCGTCTGAGTGTGGTTTCAGCTGTTCGCGTGATTGTGGATGAGGTTCTGGTTTGTGTGGAGCTCATTTGCTGAAGGTGCTCAGGAGTTGATCTGGAGGTTCTGCTGTTTGTTCAGTTTTTGTTGCAGCGGTTTGTTTAAGCTTGCTTGTGCTCCGTGACGTCTTTGAAGCTGGACCTGAAAACCTCCTGCCTCTGAGGAAGGAGCTCTCCGATTCCCTGTTGTTGTTTCGGTGGTGTTTACGGGCCGCTGGCACAGACCTTCAGCGCATCACAGCTTCACCGTTCCCTCAGGCGGTGCGGGGAGCGGATCTCTCTCGAGATGCTGGTTCTGGCTGTGTTTGCCCAGCGAGGGTCTGGCTCCTCCAGGTGGTGCAGCAGTCGAGCCAGTAGTCTTTCACCTGCTCCACCAGCTCTCCACCTGCAGGACTGAGCGTGCCAAGGTGTTTCTGGAAGTCGTCCCTGTCTTCTGACCAGAGATCTGTTAACACCAGACTGATGCTAAATCAGCATGAAATGGCACGTGTGCACCAGACACGTCACGTCTCCGCTCTTCTCCGTCCTCCAGCTCTCCACGGCCCGTGGCTCATCTGCGGCTGGGCCGGCCCGTCTCTGTTGACAGGCCATCTGCTGGGCCAACTGTGCTGAACCGGACAAATCAGCTGCCAGGCCGATTGAGCGCTGCTGGGAGGCCTGTGCTTTTGGGTTTAGCTGTTCTGTAACTCTTGTGCTGTGCGGAGAATCCTTTACCTAATTTGGTGTTCCTGGTCAAAAATAACCGGCCTTTTAAAAATTGCTTGTAAATCTCTCATTGGTCTATATTATCACAAAATCTTGGATTGAGTCTTTTTGTCAGCTTGTTTTCTTTCAACTTTTGGCAATTTTGGCAGTGTTCGCTCAAAAACTGAGGTGCATATGTTCAGGCTTATGATCAAACAGTTTAAAAAAAATAAATACAAAACCTGCGCTAATTAAAAGAAAACAAGTTGACGAAGATTGAATCCAGTAATAATATAGCATAAGGAGAGGTTTACAAATGTGTGTTTGTTTGTAGGGAATACCTCAAGTGTAACAAGATGGGGGAAAATCCCAGAAAAGTACCGAAATGATCAAATTGTCTATTTATTCCCTCCTCAGACCTCGGAAATTAAACCCAGTATCCAGTTGTGCTCATGAATATGTAGTTTACATACTACTAAGTGCCTCAAACAAAACAATGTTTTGTTCCTGAATGTTCTTCCTCACTATATCAGCCCAACACCTGCATGACATTGCTTCAGGACAGACTGCTCAAACCAGATTATATTGATTCAGATTCACTGACTGGATCCAGTGTGTGCATGATGGGACGCTTCTGCTGGAGGTCTGTTGTAGTGAGACAAGAACTTATTTATGGCAAGTTACAAGTCTCACCTAGATGTCACCGTATGTCAAAGCAGAGACCTAAGTGATATCCAAAACCAGGTTTTCTGTTATTGTAAGGTAGAAGGTTCCACACTTTCTGTGCAGATGTCTAACTTTCCCCGTCATGCAGTAAAACCCTTTAATCAGCGAGTGAGAACTCGTGCCTTTAA
>JADLZN010009993.1:50000-72500 GCA_018155175.1 Sinocyclocheilus anophthalmus
GTGTGTGTGTTTTTGTGTGTGTTTTTGTGTGTGTGTGAGAGAGAGAGAGATTGGCCCTAAATAGAGATTACACAACTGCAGAATATCTGAGTACAGTGCAAGACTGTAAATTAAGAAGACAGATGACGAGGTACAGACTGAGCAGTCATACTCTGACTCTAGAGACGGGCAGATATCGACAGCACTGGCTGCCCAGAGAGAGCCGCATCTGCCCTCACTGTACTCACAGAGCAACACCTCCTCACCAGCTGCCCAACCAACTATGAAGACATTAGAAACTATTTTATCCCAAATTTGAAATACTGTACCTGATTTAAAAGTTTTTTTTTTTTTTTTTTAAACAAGAAAAACACAACGTCGATTAAGTGAAAAACAAGATTGTATCTTACTAGCAGCAAGATACATTGATGCCTGTCACAAAAAGAGGGAGGAGTTCAACAAATCAGGTGATGCGCCCACCACACACACACACACACACAAACAGCACACAGCCAACACACACACACACCCACACACACTCACAAACACGCACACACACACACACAAACACGAAACACGCACCACAAACAAACACGCACACACAAACAAACACACACACACAAACACACACACAAAAACACAAACACAAACACACACACACACACACTGAATTATAAATTGTTCGTAGAATTCCACGATTCTAAAATGTTAATTAGTTTTACTTTTTAAATGTATATACATACATGTTCTTGTTGCATATATATCTGTTCTAGATTCAGTGTAAACACTATGCTTTGGCAATACATTGTAACAATTGTCATGACAATAAAGCACGAATTGAATTGAATGAATGAGAGATGAGAGAGAGAGTGTGTGTGTGTGTGTGAATGAGAGAGTGTGTGTGAGTGAGAGAGAGAGAGTGTGTGTGGGTGTGTGTGTGTGTGTGTTGTGTGTTGTGTGTTGTGTGTGTGTTTGTTGTGTGTTGTGTGTTGTGTGTGTGTTGTGTGTGTGTGAGAGAGAGAGAGAGAGTGTGGGTGTGGGTGTGAGAGAGAGTGAGTGTGTGTGTGTGGTTTGTGTGTGAGAGAGAGAGGTGGTGTGTGTGTGTGTTGTGTGTGTGTGTGTAGTGAGAGAGGGGAGAGAGAGTGTGTGTGGGGGTGTGTGTGTGAGAGGAGAGAAAAAGAAGATGAGATGTGTGTGTGTGTGTGAGAAGAGAGGTGAGTGTGTGAGGGAAAGAGAGGAGAGAGAGTGGTGTGTAAGAGAGAGAAGAGTGTGGTTGGTGTGTGTGAGAGAGGAGCGTGTGTGTTTGTGTTTGTGTGAGAGAGAGAGAGTGTGTGTGTCGTGAGAGGATGTGAGGTTAGGTGTTGTGTTGAGAGAGAGAAGAGAGAGGGTGCCGAGAGTCTGTGTGGGTGTGAGAGAGGAGTTGTGTGTGTGAGAGAGGAGAGAGATGAGAGATGTGTTGTGTGTGTTGAGAGGAGGGTGTGTTGTGTGTGCGAGAGAAGAGAGTGAGAGTGGGTGAGGAGAGAGAGTGTGTGGTGTGAGAGAGAGGGAGAGAGAGGAGAGGGTCTGTTGTGTGCGTGGTGTGATGAGAGTTGAGTGTGTGGTGTGAGATGAGAGAGAGAGAGAGTGGGTGTGATCTGAGAGCGATTGTGGATGTTGTGCGATGAGGAGAGATTAGAGACGGAGAGTGTGTGTGTGTGTGTGAGAGAGTGGAGTGTGTGTGTGTGTTTGTGTGAGAAAGAGAGAGAGTGTATGTGTGTGTGTGTGTGAGAGAGAGATGTGTGTGAGAGATGTGAGAGGAGAGGAGTGTGTGTGTGGTGTGTGTGGGTGTGTGTGTGAAGAGGAGGAGACGGGAGAGAGTGTGAGAGAGAGAAGTGGTGTGTGTGGTGTGTGTGGTGTGAGAGAAGAGGAGAGTGTGTTTGTGTGTGGGAGGGAGAGAGAGAGAGTGTGTGTGGGTGGGTGTGTGAGAGAGAGAGAGAGAGTGTAAGTGTGAGAGAGAGAGAGTGTGTGTGTGTGAGAGAGAGAGAGAGTGTGTGTGGTGTGTGTGAGAGAGAGAGAGAGAGGGAGTGTGTGTTTGTGTGTGTGGTGGGTGTGTGTGTGTGTGTGTGTGAGGGAGAGAGTGTGTGTGTGTGAGAGAGGAGAGAGAGAGAGAGAGTGTGTGTGTGTGTGTGTGTGGAGAGAGGAAAGATAGAGAGCGTGAGTGTGTGTGAGAAAGAGAGAGAGAGAGAGAGTGTTATAATATATAAATAAATGTTAAGATGTTCTCATGTAAATGTTCAGATGTTAAACCATTCTCTTTGTTGTCTTAATGCTTTGGCAATACAAAATGTATTTTTGTCATGCCAATAAAGCTATTTGAATTGAATTGAGTGTGAGAGAGAGAGAGAGAGTGTGTGTGTGTGAGAGATGTGGAGTGTGTTGTGTGTGTGTGGAGAGAGAGAGTGAGTGTGTGGGTGTGTGTGTGTGTGAGAGAGAGTGAGTGTGAGACAGTGTGTGGTGTGTACTAGTGTGAGAGAGGTGTGTGTGCGCGTGTGTGTGTGTTTGTGTGAGTGTGAGTGTGAGTGTGCGTGAGAGAGTGTGCGTGAGAGAGTGTGCGTGAGAGAGTGTGAGTGAGAGAGAGTGTGTGTGTGTGTGTGTAAGTGAGTGTGTGCGTGAGAGAGTGTGAGTGAGAGAGTGTGTGTGTGTTTGAGTGTGAGTGTATGTGTGTGTGTGAGAGGTGGTGAGAGAGTGGGGGGGTTTTGTTCTTTGTGGGTTTGGGTGAGGTGTGTGTGTGTGTACGGGAAGAGTGTAGTGGAGTGTACGTGAGAGTGTACGTGAGAGTGTACGTGAGAGAGTGTGCGTGAGAGAGTGTGCGTGAGAGAGTGTGAGAAGTGAGAGTTTAGATTGTGTATTCTGTGATGTGTTGTGAGAGTAGGGTGTGTTTTTGTGTGTGAGTGTGTGTGTGTGAGTGTGCGTGAGAGAGTGTGAGTGAGAGAGAGTGTGTGTGTGTGTATGTGTTTCCATGTGCTTCATGTGTTCAGCTGGACTCCTGTCAGTCGTGAGCTCTGCTCTGTCTTCTGAACTTTCTTTAGAGCTGAAATGTCATGTTTTTGTAGTTCTGATCAGAAGTTTGTCACCAGTTGTTTCTTCTGCACCTGTTCAAGCATCTCCAGATGAACCTGCTGATTTCTCTGATGTCTCAAAAGCCAGTCTGTCAGTGAAAGTCCGCTGTGGTTATTTATGGGTAAGTGGTGTGAATGAGCAGCTCAGACAGCGAGAGGCCCCTCGGGTCAAGCTGGAGATCAGGTATTCTGATCAGAGCCAGTCTGGAAAAAGGCAGCATTTGTCAGGCGTAATGAGAAATAAATCAGTGGTTTAATCTGAGAAATGCACTCCGAAGGGCTGACGTTATGAAGAGGAGGAAAGAGTCTCATTGCTTAGGACTCAAATTAAGGATGAAGATTTGACTTTCGAAACCTCATGTGTTTAAAGCACAGTGTCCAAAGAAGAGCTGTAGGGAGTGATTTTCATGGCCGTGTTCATGTGGCGTCAGTATGGGGTGAAGAGTCACGTTCACTCTGTGCGGTGAGAGACTCCGTCTGATCGATTGCGTCGAACACGTTTCCTCTAAATGAAGTCCTACTGTACGCTCTCAGCTCATCCCATCAGTGTTCACATACTGTATGCTCTCCAGTGATCCTCAGCCTCCTCCGTACAGCTCTCGTTACATTAAAATAAAGAGATCCAGAGGACTCGATGTTCCACACGGCTGACCCGTCGCGGTCGCTTGAGGAGGGTGATGAGCTGTCCGGTCTAAACGCGGCTCTCACGCCGGTCGGCGGACAGCTAATTGAAAGTATATATTACGATCCCTGCGTCCCACAGCCCCCATTATCCTCCTCCGGCTGGGCTAATGAAGCGTGCGGCAGCTCCAGTGAGATGTCCGGCTCCTGGGTTTCTGTGAAATGGTAAACTGATTGCTTTGAGAGTTTAATTATTTTGTGGGCTGATGGTGACCTCTGCACTGGAAATCCAGAGAACGTCGGAGACAGATGTTTTCAACACACTGCTTCCCTGAGAAACAGTTGTCTGATAGCACACTTTTAATCTAAACATGATCTAAACGTGAAATACTTTCGAGCTATAGCTTTTAAATGCGTCAGACAGAGACGTGCATACCGATGCATCATGGTACGGTGAAGAGACTTGCTGTGTAGTTTGCTGCTTTTGATGAAGTTTTGGAAAGCAATCAGATGTCCTTAAAGGGGAAACTTCATTATTTCACCGTGTTTTACATTTAGTCAGTGACCTTTGCATCCTCAAAGATTTTTTCAATTTATAGTCATTGCTACTCAGGCACAAGTCTGTCCTTCACACATCTTTCTGGAAAATACAGCTGTGAACACACGACTGCTGATCCTCCTTCAGTCTTCAGGCCTGACGACAGGAGGGAAATATCACAGTTGTGTTGAGAGAGGAAATAAAGCAGCCTGGAAAGCGTGTCACATGTGCGGTCAGTAGAAGAGAAGACCATAGAGAACCAGAGGACACCATGCCTTCACCGGAGAAGAACAAGCACTGTGAACTAGTGGGTTTATTCAGCAAAGCAGAATAAAAGCAACTCCAAGATGTAAAGATAGAGTTAATACACTTGAAAATCTCCTCGTTTACTCACTGATGATGTGACAGACCCATATGATTCTGTCCAGTACTGAACTGTGGAGCATCAGGGCTTCAGAGCCGCTGTGACATCTAAACATGCTGAATTTTAAACTTACTGAATTTGAATTTGAAAACCATTTTCATTCTGTTCTTCACACAGGAGTTGTCATAACTTCAGAGAATGTGGATATAGTGCACGAGAAACATGGTCTACTGAAAATAAAGTAAAATAAGACGTAGAAATGAGAGTAGAATATTTTGGCCTGCTCATTAAAAACATGCAAACACTGTAATTCTGTGTGCTTCAGTTCACAGTTTGTTTGTTTTTTACTTTGAAAGCTGAAATACACTTTTACAGTGCAGTTGAATTCTGTTCAGAAAGGAGTCCATATGTGTGTGCTTTACGTGTCTGTAGTGACCGACGGCTCTCACAGGACACACGGTCTTGAGACTTCAGGCAGGAGGCCAACAAAAAGTCCATTACTCCAGCACCTGTGAATGAGAGGAGCCTCCAACAGCCCGAAGAGCCCGAGCCCAGGGGAGAAGTGCACTCGTCAAGAGGGTCATTTTTGCAGGGCTGCCTGTCATCTGTTCTGCTTCTGTTATTCTTTAATGACGGCTGCTGGCCTGGATGCCTCAATTTTCCTCTCCGAACTCTCACACACTTTGATGCAGCTCTTTTGAGGGAATTTGCCGTCGCCGTGAGCCTGAACGTCAGCCGCTGTGAATTCAGCGCTGATAAAACCGTACGCTTTCAGACGAGCTTTAAGAAGATGTTTCTCATGCTGGAGATTTGAGATGAGAATGTGACCCTGGGCTCAATGACCGCTAGAGAGAAAGAACAAACACGACACGTATGCGTTCCACGAAGTGTGTGAAAACCAGCGAAGGCCGCTTTCCATGAGTGTAAAAGAGTGTAGAGTGAAAGCGCAGAAGTGAGGCCAGCAGGTAATGCGCACAGACAGCTCAATATGCAGCTTTAATTAGAAAGCCTGGCCTCCCCGCGAGAGAAACAGACCACACGGCTCGCACAGAAGCAGCGCTGCTTCACAAACCTGCAGCGCTCAGAGCCAGAGCTGCCGGATACTAACACCACCAGACTGAAGCTGTTTAAGAGCGTGATGAATGAGCAATAACACTCGAGTACGAGAGTGATACCGGCTCTATATCAGCATGGCTGTGATTAGGCCAGAGGCACGAGGCCGGAGGCAATCACAGCCGCTGATATAGAGCATATTGCGTTTATACAACAGTTCGACGGAACGTGTGTAATTAAACAAGAAACAACGGAGTGCCTAATAAAACCCTCTTTTGTGCGGAACTACTTCCTTCCGCCACGGATTCAAAGCTCAAGTTGACAGTTAAACATGCGTCACTTTTAGAATTGGTATCACGGGCATGCTGCTTCAGTTAGGCTCAATTAGGGGAAACTGCGGCAAGACGTGCATCCAAATGAGAAAGAGAGAGACAGCGAAGCTAGATGTTTCTTCTTATATTAACTAACATACACTACGATTAGCTCAGTGAATAATTAGACCGGCTTAGAAAGAGGAGTGATCCAACTATTGTGAAGGGCGTTTACTGTAGCGATACCAGTACAATATCTCACGGTGCTCAACCAATCAGGGTGTGTGAGTGTGTGAGTGAGTGCGTGAGGTGTGTGGATGAGTGTGTGAGAGAGATGGAGGATAGTGTGTGGGTGTGAGAGTGAGTGTGTGTGTGAGAGTGAGTGTGAGAATGAGTGTGAGTGTGTGTGAGAATGAGTGTGTGTGTCTGTGTGTGTGAGAGAGAGAAAGTGTGTGTGTGTGTGTGAGAGAGAGGGAGTGTGTGTGTGTGAGAGAGGGAGAGAGAAAGTGTGTGTGTGTGTGTGAGTGTGTGTGTGTGTGTGAGAGTGAGGAGTGTGTGTGTGTGTGAGAGAGAGAGAGAGTGTGTGTGTGTGTGAGAGAGAGAGAGTGTGTGTGTGTGTGTGTGTCTGTGTGTGTGTGTGTGTGTGTTGAGAGAGTGTGTGTGTGAGAGTCTCGAGCGTGAGTTGTGAGTGAGTGAGTGGTGATTGATGAGTGAGGAGGGAGTGTGTGAGTGAGTGAGAGTGTGTGGGTGAGAGTGTGTGTGTGTGTGAGTGAGTGTGTGTGTGTGAGAGAATGAGTGTGTGTGTGTGTGTGTATGAGAGAGGAGAGTGAGGCTGTGTGAGGTGTGAGAGAGGAGTGTGTGGTGTGAGAGAGAGAGGAGGAGAGTGTGTGTGGAGTGAGCTTACGTGAGTGGGTGTGTGTGTGTGGGAGAGAGAGAGGGTGTGTGTGAGAGAGAGAGTGAGTGAGTGAATGAGAGAGAGAGTGTGTGTGTGTGTGCGTGTGAGTGTGTGTGTGAGAGTGAGTGATGTGTGAGAGAGAGAGAGTGAGTGTGAGTGTGTGTTTGTTTGTGTGTGTGTGAGAGTGAGTGTGTGGGAGAGTGAGTGTGTGTGGTGGGTGTGAGAGAGTGTGTGTGTGTGTGTGTGAGAGTGAGTGTGTGTGTGTGGGTGTGAGAGCGTGTCAGAGAGTGTGTGGTGTGGGTGTGTGTGAGTGAGTGTTGTGAGAGAGAGGAGTGTGTGTGGTGGTGGAGAGGGAGTGGTGTGTGTGGAGAGAAGAGACGAGGAGAAGTTGGTGTGTGTGCTGTGAGAGAGAGAGTGGTGTGAGAGAGAGAGAGGAGTGTGGGGGTGGGAGTGAGTGTGTGAGTGGGTGTGTGAGAGAGAGAGAGAGAGAGAGGGAGTGAGGGTGTGTGTGTGAGAGAGAGAGATAGAGAGGAGTGTGAGTGTGTGTGTGTTTTTGTGTGTGTGTGTTTGTGTTTGTGTGAGAGAGAGAGTGTGAGTGAGTGAGGGAGGAGTGTGTGTGGGTGTGGTGGGTGTGTGTGTGTGTGAGAGAGTGTGGTGTGTGTGTGAGAGAGAGAGGTGTGTGCGAGTGAGTGCGGTTGTGTGTGTGTGAGTGATGTGAGGAGTGTGTTTGTGTGAGAGTGTGTGTGTGTGTGTGAGTGAGTGTGTGTGAGAGAGAGAGTGTGTGAGTGTGAGTGTGAGTGTGTGTGTGTGTGTGTGTGAGAGTGAGTGAGTGAGTGAGTGAGTGAGTGTGTGTGGGTGAGTGTGAGTGTGAGTGCGTGCGAGTGTGTGTGTGTCACATGGCACATCTGTGCAGATCTTGTTTTCAAGATCAGGTGATAGTTGGGAATCAGGCCTGTGTTCCATTCCTCACTTTCTCAAAGTTATATGCTCAGTCCCAGAACCTTGTGAGCTGCCTACAGCATTTTAACGCATTGTAGTGAAGGCATACTCTAATTATGCTTACTTCTAACGTCTTCTTTTAAAAAGCAGTTCAGTCTAATTCAAATAGATAAATTAAATTAGGATGAGTGTTTGTATGTTTATACTTATGAGAGTGTCAAGTTGTTAGCTTAGCAAACATTCTAGCGTTGTAATCTATTGGAATCAATTGAAATGCGTTTCTCGTGAGCTTCACTGTCTGTGTGTTGCTCAGATAAAGTTTTGGTTCAGAGTTCATATAGAGAGAGTTCTGTCTGGGTTCATTGCATTAGTGGGTTTGTGGACACAGCTGCTCTTGACTTCCGTATGTGACGCTGGAGCTGAGTGTGCTGTACAGTGAGGTTTGTTATGGATGGATCTCTGGAGCGGTGCATGTGAAAGCCGTCAGTGCGTCTGTGTGTCTTGTGCTAATATGAAATTATAGATTGTGCACAAATCCAAATGACTGTGTCCTCATTCTTTCACATGTCCTGCGCTCTCTTGGATGAATTGCACATACCCAGGGAGTGATTGGATCAATCGTGCGTCTGGAACGCTCCATAGATGACTAAATGATGAGGCAGGCCAGCTCCTCTCTGACACTTCTCTAATTGATCTCTCATCAGTGGCGTTCAGAGGGACGAGCTGGAAGATGTGTGTCTGAGAATGAATGGAGGGTTTGTTATTTGTAGAGAAGCTTTAGGCTGTGTTATTCTAGTGACTTTCAGGCTCACATTCATACAGTAGACAGTATTGCACTCAAACAGCAGTGGTTTTAAAATTAAAACCATTAAAGGGCACCTATTATGCAAAATCCACTTTTACATGGTTTGGGCATAAGTGTGTGTTGGCAGTGTGTGAACACCCTACAATGATAAAAATCCACCTACTCCTCATTTTTAAATCCCCTTTAAACCAAGTCAGTCTCGCTAGGCCTGCCGTTTTGATGCTCTGAGCAATATGACATCACATTGCTTAGGCCCCGCCCACAGCTGCTGACTGACAGTCCTGCATTACTGTAGTTTCCACCCTCAGCTGTTGTGTTGGTTGTATGCGTTCCTCCATGTTCTCTGTGCTCGAGCAGCTGTAACGTCAGCAATGTCTCGCAAGCAATCCCGAGGCTCAGTGTTTGGATGTAAGACTGAACATAAGAGTCTTCATTTTCTCCCAACATCTGAGCTGCTGAGGACGCAGTGGATTACTTCTGTTTTTCAAGGTAATGCGCCTCAAAATCTACCTTAATACGTTTGTCTGGCAAATCATTCACCAGGCTTGCTTTGTGATGTATGGTGGCGTTTAGTGCTGTGTGCATACGTTCTCAAATACTTTAAGTGAGAATCGCTGCGCTGATAGCTCTGTAACATCGCGCTGTTTGGCTTCCCAAATGTACGGCTGAACACCGGTTCTCTCGCTCTCAGTCATGTTGCTTCTACCAGCTGTTTATAGGTAAATGTTTGCAGTGCAGAGAGAAGAATTCGCTACCCCTCTTCTGGAGAGGGGGGGGGAATATGCAGCTCATTTGCATTTAAAGTGATACCCACCAAAAACAGCTCTTTTTTTAGACACACCCCAAAAATGACATTTTCCAGCTGTTATAATAAATGGATCTGTGGGGTATTTAGAGCTGAAACCTCACAGACACATTCACTTCACTGACACCCAAGACCAATATTACATCTTGTAATAAGGGGCATAATTGGTGCCCTTTAAAAAACTAAACCTTTCTAATGTTTTAAAATACCGCAACCATAGCCAAGCTGCTATTTTTAATGAGCAATTAGCTTATTTTATTAAATAACTAGCTTATAAATGTATACATGTACAATTATATAAATTACAGTATATTTGGAGCAGTAATTCCTTGACTCAGAAACACTGCAGGTTTTTAAACTTCAATGTGAAATAAGTGTGAAAAATAAAGAGCATGTACAGTTGTGCTTGTATAGTTACAAGTTCTTTAAAGTCACATACCTGTTGGAAAAACATTCTTGTTGAAAAAGCTGCTGTTGCTCTGCTCTCATGACACTGAAAATGTAGTTAAGTTAGAAGTGGCAGTGCTTTCAAGTAGTTACTCCACAACACTGTTGAACTGACAGTGCGTATCAAAACGTCACAGATACACACATCTGGAGCGCTCATCTAACGTTCATGATCATAGACGTGCAGTGAGCTGAATTCTGATTTTAATTCAAGGCCATGTTTACCTTCACAGATTGCCTGGTCTCCTCTTATCCCTGCTCCTTTTATTTTAGCCGAGTCGTCCCGTTGTTTGCGCCTTTATTTCATCCCGAGCGCTCGCGTACATCTGTTGTGCAAATACGCAGCTCTGAAAGCAGCTTCACGCCGGGAGAAGGATTTTACGCCGGCCCACACCTTCAGAGCCTCCGCAAACAAAGAAATTAGAATAATTCACTGCGGAGAGTGAATTCTTCTCATAAAGCCTAACCCCACACTAGCCAATCTAATTCAAAGTTTGACGATATCCAGTAGCTTTTAATTAAATGGATTTAAGCCCCGCTGGGAAGCGTTCTGCAGTGAGTTTAAGTGGAGGTAGGAATAAAGTGTAAACACAGGGAGTGAAAGGCAGTGTGTTTGAATGGTGAATTCTGTTGTTTACTCTTAGATGAGCCTGCTCTCATCACACATTACCTGAAGGGAAGTTAGTTGAAGGACCACTCTTGTCTCTTCTGTATGCTGGAATAGATTAATTTTATGAAAGTTTTCATATTTTGAAGCATTCCTTACTTGCATTATGATTGAGATTCTAGGCAAAATGCTAAGCACTTGATGTTGTGCTGTCAGGAGCGACATGGGCAGATCACCCTTCATTAGGTCTGATTCCAGCTGATGCACAGGAGCTTTCTGTGGGGAATCTGCTGGTCCTGCCCAAGCCTGAGCTCATTAGAGTATGACAGATTCCCGTCTAGAATCCTCACTGCTCCATCTACACTGCTCTCAATCACAGTACCCTCAATACACAAACACAATGAACGCGCATACGCTTCAGTTGGAAGATATTGATGCATTTATAGGGAACCTCATGCAGTGTTTTTGAGAAAGCTTACTTGATCTATTCTTGATCTATTGATATATACCCAGCAGCAAGACCTGCCGTTGACCCAGGGTAATGGTGCTTCTGCCAGCTTCATGCCAGACAGTAATTGGATCCACTGCAGGAACAGGGGCCAAAAGGTTCTGGCACAAGAGATTGATGGGCTGAGAGATACAGGAGAAACTGTTTTACCCATCCACCAAACCTTGACCCCAAAACACATAGCAGGACCTCTCTGGGCTTCATGAAGCTCCTATTACTGTTCGTTCTGAAGCAGAGCTGGAGACCGAGCACCAGAAAGCAAGTCTCGGGTCTCCTGTTTTTTATCATTTGATTCAGCTGAGAGTCAAGTTTCTGTTACTGAGGTTGCTCAGTAACAGAAACTTGACTCTCAGCTGAATCAAAAAAAAAAAAACAGGAGACCAATCTAAACCCAAAACAAATGAGAAGTGCACAAATAATGTGCCCTTTGTCGTGTGCTAAAGCCATTATTTGTGCACTTCTAATTTGTTTTGTGTGGCCTTTGGACATTTAGAGGCTTGTTAATGCTCACACACTCTCAAACAGTGTGCCACTTGTCACTCTCGCTACTTTGTTTCTAATTAAATGTTCTCATTCTCTTTTGGTGCCATGGTTCACATGAAATGCCCAAACAATCAGGGTCCACTTGGTTGGTGTGTGCGTTTCTGATTGTGTGGCTGATTAACAAACAAGACCATGTTTGTTTGCCAACATGTACTATTCAAGCTTCTAGGACGGTCATTGTGAAAGCAGTTCCTGTGGCGGCTGCTATTTATATTCCTTCAATGCATCTCATTAACTGCTTTGCAACATTTGCACTTCTGGATCTCCTCCAGGCCGAGACCTCGGCCTTTCATGTCAGTGTTTTGAGTTCAGGTCTGGGGCGTTCGCTTGGCTGTAACTGACTACACAGCACGAATGCGAGGGACGGGAGCTGCTGTGGGCTGTGACCGTGACCCCGGGAGCGATGCTTTCTAATAAGCCCAAAAACGGAGGTGGAGTGCAATCATGTCCAACAAGCCAACAAAGCATCAAAGGGCCTCCATCTGCCAGCACACACAGGCAACCATTGTGGGATAGCAGACGCCGAAAGAGTCTGCTTGCTTTAGAGGATCCAATTCAGTCATTCGCTTTCTTCTTTTTCTCCACAGAAGGATGGAGAGGCTGGGAAACATAATGGATTTAGAGGGAAGTAGTCTGTCACGCTGGCTCTCTAGTGCAGTGCTTGCTGATGAACTATCAAGGCTTCTTCACTCGAGATGGGAAGATGAGGAGTTGGGAAGCCTCTGGTTCCTCTAATGCACTTCTAATTTGCTATCGTGTCATCCTGAAATGTTCAGATCAATTATGTCCTGAACTACCACAGATGTATTTCTTAAGGAAGGGCTGTGTGCACTTGTTCCAGTAGTGAATCAGAACCAAATGGACCTAATGCCCAATATGTGTTATATCAAGAACAGTGCCTTGCCAAATATCTTGTTGTTAAAGGGTTTTTCTTCTGTTCATTTTGAAATGAACTTGTCAGTGCCGTCTCTGCTTCTGGTTCAGCTTAGGTGATGGCATGGAAAGACATGTAAGTGTCCACACTTGATAGCTTCATTATGCTTTTGTGTTATTTTTTAAGCTTGAAAGCTCCGCCTTAAAGTCTCCACTCATTCACGTGATAGAAAGAAATGACCAGTGGATTCTACAAAAAAAGCTCTTTCTTTGTGTCCCATGGCTGAAAGGAGCTGATAAGACTGGATAAAACCAGCACTAGCCTTAACTAGTCTCAGGATGTTACATGAAGGCATCCTCGAGTGCATAACAGTGTTCAATATGAGAATGTTTACTTATTGGTTTTGCTGGTCTTCTGTTTGTTCTGTTCTTGTTTTTTTAAAATCATTCTCAGTCAAATATCCTACTACTAATTGAACGATTGTCAATGTTTTTCCACACTGCTCCTTCGACACCAAACTCCCTGTTGGTCACACATCCTAGAACTGACTGTTTTCCATCATATTGGCTTTGGGTCGAGTTGTTGTTGGGTTTGTAGACGCTCGGGGGGGGGGGGGGTTTCTGATGGCTTCTTGGTGAATTTCCTCTAGTACTAACGAGTGTGTTTGTGATGGAGTCGCTGAGCAAAGGAGGGGATGGAGAGATGGAAGGGGGAAAAAACAGCAGAATTCATATTCGTGTGCCCTGCTAACACCTTGACCCCCTCCACCGTGCCCATCAGTAACTCTTCCTTTGGGAAGAGCCAGACACATGAATGCCTACAGGTCCTCGTGAATATTAATGAAGGCCAACGTTTGAACAATATCATATGCAAGAAATATAAAGAGAACCCTAATATAGTTAAGAATGTGCATTATGGGTTGAATATATGTGTGGACATGGGTGACATTTGACTCTTGCTCGGGGGGGGCAAGGAAAAAAAAAAATAATAAATCAAATATTATATATTAAATAAATAAAAACAAAGGATTTTTTCCCGGATGTAAGCATCAAAACAATGCACTACCGTATTGCAATACATCAAAGCAGTCAATACAACACAGTAAAGAATAACTTAAAGAAGTTGCCACCGTTTAATAAACTGTAGACTAGCTTTGGCTCTTCCTGCTGACTTAAATGGTGATGCTACCCATTTGTCAGTTGATGGCCTTTCATTTTAACCAGAAATGTGCACGCTGCTTTTCTGATGTTCACTGCAGTTTTCCATGTCGTTTTCCCGTGTCACTTGAAATGTTTCTGTTTTGAATCATTGTTACCAAAGGCGAGAATCGTGAGGAAACAATAAACGATCAGTTGTGGGACTATATTCTGTCATAAATCGCACACCATTCATTGCTGAACTTTCTAAAGTTCCGTTACGAAACTTAAATAAAATGACAGTTAAATGTACGATCTCAATAAAGTTTACACGCTGTGGTCGTATCTCGCTCGGGACGCGCTGTCTGTGGAGGTTTGGCCAGGACCGGTTCCAGAATTAAATCAACATATTTTATGTTCCGTCCATTGCCAATCACTGCTATTCAGAGAGTGAATCCCGCATAAATATGCGGATATCATTCCTGAAACTTTGCATGGTGTATGTGTCTGGAAAACGAAAGTTTCATACAAATTCTGAATGGATTATACCATAGAAAGTGCGCAAAGCGCACTCACTTTATCACTAAAAAGCATCACTCATCTTCGTTCATCACGATCTTACAAAGTTCTGTTATAATCAGTGAAGTTCTCTAAACGGCACAATGAATCTCTTATTTACATCACGTCTGCACTTAATTAGGCATGAGATGATTAATGAGCGTGCAAAACTGCACTTAAAAACTGTGGTGCTTTCAGCGGTGAGTGAATTCTGACAAAACGTTCTGTTTGGCCATTGCGTTTAAGAAATCAACAGATATGTCTGTGATTGGTTACATTGCTCAACGCTGCAAAAACACATTGAGGGTATTAAGCGCTGCAGCGGGCCGACATCAGGGTTTCCATGACTAACTATTGGGGGGGGGGGACAGTTGAGGGCAATGTTTCCCATGTGTGTGGAGGTGAGAGTTATGAAAAGCAGTGTGGCTGGATAATGGAATAATATCATAAGGAAAGAAGATCTACCAGATATCAGGAAATAAAGTGGTTATGTTTCATTGATGGTGATTCCTCCACATCAAGGCCACAGGTCATCAAGCTTATGAGTGTTTCAGAAGTAAGAACACATTTTGCACATTAGGTTCAGCATCTTCAGTCTGTTTTTCTAGATTTTTTCTATTTATTTTTTTGCACTTTCCATAATTTTTAAAATCATATGACCTCTTCCTCTTCCTGTTCAGGATTCATGCATTTTATTGGCTGATGAATGCCAGCCGTGTTTTCAAAAGTTGTCACATGACGAACGAGTCTAGTACTGACCACACTGAACTTCCTGTCAATATTGGATTGATTGATTTATTTCCTGTAGGTTAAAGATCAATGATCACAGAGCACATGCACTAAGAAATCAATGAACGGATTCCTTTGCAGAGCTCCTAATTTAATCAGAGCAGTGGCCGGTAGTCGATGGTTATTGAGGCTGCTAATATAAGGTTCTTGAGAGACGTGTGAGAACACACACAATCACATTCACTAGCTGCAGGGACTGCATTGTGTTACACAGACCGTTTTCACGCTGGTTCATTACACTGTGTCTCTTGTGTCTGTCTCTCGTAGGGTTCCTGGCATCACTATTGCCACAGACATCATCTGCGGTTTCCCAGGTGAGACGGAGGAGGACTTTGAGCAGACAATGGAGCTGGTGAGGCAGTACCGCTTTCCCAGCCTCTTCATCAACCAGTTCTACCCGCGACCTGGCACTCCAGCGGCCAAGATGGAGCAGGTTCCAGCGCACGTGGTGAGATGTTAACAAGTGGATTTATTATGAATTAAAAGTACAAACTGAAAAAGTGATCTGCACATATCATTAAACAAAAAAAAAGTTAATTCAATAAATGAATGCAATTGATCATTACTAGTTTCTTTGGAGATTCTTCAGAAGATTCAGTGCGGTTCCTACAACGTGAAGTTCCTACCAGACTAGGAATATAGTGTCTTGATGTACATCTCATACTGCTGCTCGCTTGCATTTCACTTTCCCACTCGTTCACTCTTTAAACTCACTCACTAAAAACTCAAAGATTGATAGTTGTTTTTCTTTTTCTTTTGAAAATCTTGCACTTGTATTAACAACTCATTTAGCAGTTCATACTGTATTCGATGAAACGGGCTTTAGACTGATTCGTGAGAGTGAAAATACTATTGAAATGTTGTGATGGTGTAATAATATCAGATCTGATGACTGTGACAGACTGCTGATGGTGTTGAAGCCTGACCTGTTTCTGGTGTAACAGCACGGGTTACACTACAGCCGATCACCTTTACCTGTGAACAAATGCTTCCAGATGACTGGGAAATGTGAATCTTCCTGTCGATTACTCTTCATTATGTAATGCAGCTGTAGGCAGACGTCTCCCAGATGTTTCTGAGCGATTACAATTAAACTGACTAATGAGGCTCACACTATTAGAGGAAGAGCAGCTTCACACATGGGGCCTGGTGCTGGTTCTACTATACACACCTTGTTCTGTGTTGCAGTGGTCGGTGTGGCCCTCGTTAGCATCAGCGTGCTCTGATTTAATGTAAGTCTGAGTGTTTCCGCTGTGCTTTCGTGTGTGGGACTGTGTGAGGTGTGACTGTCACCACCACATCATCTTTCATCAAACATCTGGCATGTTTCTTTTATGGAAAGCTTCGTCGTGTGTCATTTGTGTTGTTGGCTGTTCCAGCTCCGATCGATCCGCCCCACGTGCTACAGTAGGGTGAAACATCTGAATAGAACTGAATAGAGATGAGCTCTAATGAAGACGGGATTGCCCGTTACTGAGAATCCATTCACTGATCTGTCATTGGGGTAATGTTCCGGTTTCGTACACACACCCAGCAGAAGTCTCGCCACAGAATTTTGCACCATTTGAAGTCGAGAAATCAATGGTTTGTTTATTCCTACGGACTGCAGAGAGAGATGCAGGAGTCAGGACTGGTAGAGATAAAGGCATGGATTGCCTTTTCAAAATCTTTGCAAGAGAGCCAAGGCTTCGCATTTGCCAAAAGCTTTAGATGGTAGAAGCTGGATTTTACAATCAAGATGATCTGTTTATCAAACGTAAGGGAACTATCAAACAGCACACCCAGGTTTTTTTCAACCGGTTTATGAAAGCAACATAACTGCTCCAAATTAAGATTCTGAGTATCATACCCATCTCTGTTTTGGATTTGTTTAAGCAGTCCAATAGAGGTTTTAAGTAGTGTTAATTCCGTCAACGAAAACTGACGAAAAATGTTCGTTGAAATGCTTTTTTCCCATGACTAAGACGAGACGACAGTAAGGTCAATAAACGATAACTAAGACAATTTCATTGATGAAATAAGACGAGAATAAAATGTATTCAAAAAGATAAAAACTTGACAAAAACCTCTTTTTATTTTCATCAAAAAAAGGAGACAATGCTACTGCAGACTGCTCTACACGCCTCTACAGCGAGAGCTTTCATGAGCACGGTTGCCAGATGTCAAGAGTTCTAATCCCCGAATCAGAGCTTCATTCATTTTCTGCCCGGTGTTTTGCTTGTTTTAAGCAATCTGGCAACCATGCGCACGTGCTCGCTCCTCACTGCAGAAGCGCCGCCGCAGATGACCTGAAAACACCGACAGACAAGCTGGAGTTTAGCATCTAAATAAAAACGTCACTCGACCAGTCTGTGTTCTGTCACGAGATCTCGACTGTATTGTTTGCGATTGTGGTCGCTGTATAAATGCACTTACTCAACCGCTGTTGTTTTAATAGAGAAATATTTCAATGTTTTAATATTTTTCAGTTGTTTTACCAGTGCATACGTCTTTGGTATTAATTTATAGAATAAAAAGCCTATAATAAATCAGTACGCTAGATGAGGGAAAATAACCCATGTGTATGAGTCCACATTCTATTGATTTGTGCTTACTGGAGAAAGTGCAATACATGAAATGCAAATGTACATTTCTCAAATGACAACAATCTTACGATTATAATTTTGAGTACATTTGAGTAAGACTAAATTAAAAATGGCTGCCAAAATTAATACTGCTGTACAGTTAATTAATAATAATCTTATTGCTAAAATGTTGTTTTCATTGACTAAAACTAAATAGGATAAGGTTGACTAAATGTGATAAAAACTAACAAGGACATTTAACACGGGACTAAGACTAAAACTGAAGATAGCAAACAAAATGAACACTAGTTTTAGGGCATTGGAATCATTCCCTTTCAATGGCGTGTATAATAGCGTGTCATGGAGGTGTTTGTGGTGGAGCTCTTGTGTGTTTGCTGCTGGTGTTGCGGGTCAGATCAGCTGTTCTGATAGAGGAGATGTTCGCTCTAGCGTGGAGGAACAGATCTCATCCCGACAGCGGGGGCGTCCCAGACCCACCTGCTGCATCCACACAAGAGCAGCCCTCTCCCAGACCCTTCAGAGATGGTCAGCTCTGGCGGGACGGTGCATTAATAACACTTCCAGGTGTCTGTCTGGGACCGAAGGGTCCTCAGCGTTTAGCCCGTCTCATAGCAGCCGCCGCGGCGTGATGAATGGGGCGGTGAACGTAATGGATGGCCTCGTGTTATCAGCGTCAGACGGTCGCTCGGGCCGAGCAGATCTGGCACGCGGGCGGAGCTGGAAAAACTGGGAGCCTCCAGACCGGTGTAATTACTCCCGCGGGAGGGAAGGGTTAGCGGAGATAAATTGGCATGATCTCCTGGAATGCTGCTCTTACCAGCCAGACAGGTGTTTACCGTGACAGCTCGTCTTTAACCAGGGGAAATTAGGCAGCGTCCTCCAGTCAGAGTTAAGGGGATTTGGATTCCAAGCTTCTGCTGGTTTTACGCAGGGATCGGTGAGGAATACCCAGCACATGTGAAAACACATTCATCTTAAAACAAAGACAGATGGGCGAGGCCTGGAGCGACCGATGCCAGCTTCATGGGGAAAACGAACAAAACAACAACTAAGCCGGAGTCGCTCACACTTAGGCCAAAACAGACTCTTCATTTCCATCGTTTGGCCGGTTCTCAGTCACCATGGAGAAGTGTCCAGATCTACAGCTGGCTGGTTATCTGCCCCGTGCGTCATCTCAGACTGTTTGAGTCCTTTCTGGGCTGTGTCAGAGAGATTGATGATGCAGATCCTGAGGTCTTGTGTGGTCTGTGAGACTGACTGTGACAGAAAGGCATGATGGGAAGAGAGAGAGCTCAACACCACATGCAGACTATTGTTCTGTGAATCCTGAAAAATAAAATGCATCACACAGTTTCCACACAAATATTAGGCAGCACAACTGTTTTCAACATTGATCATAATCAGAAATGTTTCTTGAAGTTGCATGCATTGCATTGTGGGATAGAGTATTGCTAATGGTGGGTTCTGTTGCATGCTGCTGGATTTCACTGTGCAGCGTACAGTATACTGCAGGACTCAGACTCGCGTGTCCATTACATCCACTGATGTGTTTGTGTCGAGCAGATGGACAGTATACGAGGTGCCGTCCTTCATCATTGTTGCGGTGACAGATGCGCGTTCAGTTTGGATTTATGAATAGTAACATGTCTCTATATGATCTCCATCTGCTGGAGACGTTTTGACGCGTTGCCTCAAAGCCAAGCCTCACAAGATCACGATCAGCTCATCTTCTGCTGTTGAATATTTATAGACACGCAGCGGTCGATGCTCGTGATGAGTAACGAGGACGACTCCTGACGCACTCTGCAGAGCTCATATTGCTGTCAGAGCTGCAGTTAACTGTCCGTATGCCGTTTCTAAACTAGCCCAAGCTAGAACGCCGGTCACTTCTGACTAGGACTCATTTTTTCAGAACGTTTGACCGTGATATTTAACTAGTCAACTTGAAAATGTAACTAAAACATGATTCAAGTAACTTTCTTAATTAACCCTCTAGTTAAAGAAAATTCTATTCCAAGTGCAGCACACATGAAGCTGTCAACATGAAGTAAATGTTAAACAAACACTTGTTAAATATCTCTGCAGAAAAGATTCATGAACTACAAACTTGTCTTACACATATTATATGTTCAGAAATAATGCGAGGAAGATGCTTTAAAATTCTCAAAAGTCAAGGTAATTCAAATTCAGAATGACTGAAGGTATAACAGCAGCAGACTATTAATAACTATAAATGTTCTGTAAAAACAATGAGCAGCAGCTCTCAGTCTGTCACCGTGATGCAAACATGAAATATCAGGCATACAGTAGTAGTTAAAGGTTTTTATTCACTTGCGCTGCTTTTCCACTATTTTTTCTGTGTAAACATGGTCGTGTTTGACTGTTGCGCTCGTGTCTCTTGCATGAAACGTCAGTCTAAACACACTGCTCAAGTTAAAAGACGTTCACGCCCATCTTCTTGCATGCTTCTCTTATTCCACTGCCTGCGACGCATCTATCTCAACACAAGCTCATTCTGTGTGATATGAGCGCGTCACACGCGAGCGGTTAATCGTTCTTTACTGTTATCACCGGCATAGTCAAACTCTCTAATTCTAACGTTTGCTAATGTTTCTATATCCATGCGAGGCCCCAGCGGAGGAGGAACTGTATGATTCCCTGCTGTACAGCATCACAAGACACGATTGTCTCATTTAGACCTGCTCGAGTCAAGTGGAAACCCATTGAAAACCTGCAGTGACTTTTGTCCGTCTTGCTCTTGCACGTCGTCTGTGAGGCTGAGCGACGACTTCAAATAAAGGGGAAAGCGGTTCTTTGGCTTATCGAGATGATTTTTCAGCTCGGCCTGCTGCTTTGGGGCCAGTGTAATCTCAGGACCCCGGCCCTAATAGACTGAAATATTGAGTTTCTCAAGGTCACGCCGGGGTTCATCTTTTTTGATCAAATTCCGTTACTATTTTCCCCCGAATGAAGATGTGTGATTTGAGGAGGGTCGAGCGTATTCTCTGAAGCTTGGTTATCTCAGACCTCGCTAACCTCTCTCATTGTCTCTCGGTCCGAGTCAGACCTCCAGAAGGTGTGCTGCAGGAGAAAAGATCACTCCAGCACTGACTGAGTGGATGAATGTGAATATGGCTGGAGTGTGAGCGCTGTGAATCAGGTGTTGTGGAGCTGCTCATAGCCCCGAGGCTGTGCGTGTGGAGAGGGCTCTGGTCTGATTAGCTGAGGTGCTGTGGAGAAACACAGAGATGGTCACAGGGGACAGACAGGTGTGGGCATGGATTCACTCTCGCGTCTGCATCTCAGTCCTGCGTGTGATCACGGGACGTCACGGGAGAGCTGGTTTATAGTGTTCTCTTCATCTGTTACATCAGATCTCATGAGCTGAAGTGTTTCTGGATTGTAGGAATATGTTGGTGACCATTCTGGTCTTTGTAGTGAAAAGCACTGAATGCAGATGAAATTTTTTTTTATTTCTATCGTTTCCAAGAAGATAATCAGCTTTTCCACTGTTGGTTGTTATTATTAGAACTGTCAGTTCAGTGCTTTGCTTTAGTTCATCATATAACAGAAATAACGTCATATAGTCATGCCTCACTGATTTGAACATAGATTTGTACATTCCTTAACATTTTTGAAGTACTGATTAAATACTGACTTGTTTTTGAGACAGATGTCACAAACCACAAATCCGTTTGAATTCAGAGTTAATATAAGTAATTGACGCAGAGTTATAATGTTGTGATGTCTGTTTTCACATGAAGCATGTCAGATTCTAGTGTCAAACTGATAAATAACAGCTGACATGAAGTATTTTGTGTCTTTCTATATCAGCTCATGCCAGAAAAATAACCAGTCAACCTAAATGAAATAATGATTAGATATGCAATTTCTCTTATACACTCGGGTAGATGTTAACTATTGGTTATTTGACATAATATGAGTAGTTAAGAGTCCAGAATGACTATAATGTGCATCTGTAGTGTTTCATTGTCCTCTGAATGGGGACCTCATTCACTGGTTTTCAGCTTTAGCCATAATCTAAAATGTTTGTCACTGTGCACCTGCACAGTTTTCATGATGTGTGGTGTGTATATTATAGAGTGGTTCTCCTCACGTCACCACTGGCTGTGAAACATGACTTCTCATCAACGAGACGCTGCATAATCGCTCATAATTAGCCTTTCTTTAACTCGTGACTGCATTAAAATCCATCACACATCTCCTCAGTGCTCAGCGTTTGCGTTTCATTACAAATGAGAGATGCATCAGCTTTTAGAGGTCTTGAGGGAAGTGTTTGTTCCTCGTTGCACTGTCTGATGTCTTCACGTCACTCGATTTGGCGAGTCACTGACTTGATTTTGGTTTGTTTTTCGCTCTCTGTTTTTATTTAAACCGATTAATTAACACTGGTGTTTTGTTGTTGTTTTTCTCTTTCACAGAAGAAACAAAGAACTAAAGAGCTCTCTGCCCTCTTCCACTCGTACAAGCCTTACGACCACAAGGTAAGAGAAGCTGTTTAGTTATTATTTGTGTGTGTGTGTGTGTGTGCGTTGTACTCCACAGAGAGAGAGGTTATTATGAAACTAAAGCTAAGATGTAAAATGATGAGTGATATCTGCGTGCTTTTGAACAGGAACAGGAGTTTGAGCTCATCGCAGAACGGATCTAATAATGCTTTAGATGTGTTTTTCCACGTCTCCTGCGTGTTTGTGCCACCAGAGCCGCCCACGCTCCGTCACTCTCATCAGGACCACATTAAAACATGATTTGAAGCTCATCGCGTCAGTCTGAGCTCTGACTGACACGAGTCCATGCGTGTGTGTGCAGTAGGTGTGGATCAGACAGATTTAGATCAGCGCTCCTGATCTCCTCAGAAGGGACTTCATCACAGTATTCTGCTTATTTTGTGCCAGCTTCCTATGAAAGTTCTGTCATTTATGCAGGAGTACTGCAGAATGCTGGCATGTGTTCCACTGACGAGAGCAGATTGTTTGCCGTCGCTGTGTGTGTGTGTGTGTGTGTTGCGGATCTGTTCCTCATGC